>JACCIY010001221.1:32500-64144 GCA_025506505.1 Flaveria sonorensis
TATGAATGTCCAAAGTCAAAACCGAAGCACGAAGAGGCCAACTTGGTTTGTGAAGATGATGAACCGACTCTACTTTAGAGATGGAAGACCACATTAGGATTAAGGGGTGATTGTTGAAAGTTAATCCTAATTGTGGTCATATGTGAAAGTTTAGGGGGGAGAATCATCAAGAGTCTAAAGATAGGTTTGTTTTATTTAGTAAGTTTTAATTAGCTTTATTTTAGGTAACAATGTTTATGTTTTTGGCTGTGAATGGGCTGTCATTCCAGCTGTGTTTGAGTGGAGTTTTCATTAGTAATTAAGGTTAGGATTAGTATAAAATAGGGTCATTGTCTAAGAGTTTTTGGTGTGGTTTTTATTCAATAAAAGAAAAGAGTCGTGGGTGTGTTTTCCCACAAAAATCACTGCTGTCTTTGTGTTTCTGTGAACAATTGGCTAACATGTAACGTACTTCAAAGATCTTTTACTCAGACTCGCCTTCAAGGGCATTTTGAGACTATCAATTCTAATTTGTAGTGTTTTGGATCATAATGACTACGGACTACTCCATATATGACATACGTACTGCTATTGTTATAGAACGTGTATGGACATGGAAGGCAAGCATTGTAGAGATATTTAAACCCTTTTTTGACATGGCATCTACTAACTTTTGGATCCATGAACTGTACATAAAATTCACAAATCAACGCATACATTAATTAAAGATAGTGAAACTTTTTTTTTTTTTGTAATGTTGACCTTTTTCTGAAGAAATGTACTTTGAGCATCATACTATATGTTCATATTGAATTATTTGTTTATTTTGTTTTTAATGTTGGACAATTGGTATGTTTGGTATGTATGAATAGTTTATTCATGCTACATATCGTAATAAATAAAGTTGCTTTCCTGTTTCACATGCTGTGATATCACTTTGTAATCTGTACTATGTTTACCGTATGCGTGTGTATATATATTCTTGGCATGCTGGTAGCAGTCATGTAGCAATTAGCAAGGCTTCTTTTGTAAGAGGTCTTGTTTTCTAATCTGTAGGTTAATTGACTTATTGAAGTTGCTGTATAATGCAGATTTGTGAGGATGTTCCTCAAGTGCTGGATGTGGAAAGTCCTGGTCCTCCTGGATCATCTGAGCGACCCGTTGATATATTTATCCCAAGATTACTTCGGGTAACACTTTCGTTTTGTTATCATGATTATGATTACAAAATAAAGAGTGCACATACACATATATCTTGTTCTTTTACAAAGTTCTTGGGTTACTCCATGTTGCAAGTCTGAAGATTTGTTCTCGTTCACCATCTCATGGTCTTAACTCTTAAGTGCTGCTTTTTTTGCAGTTATTTCAATCTCCACATGCCTCCCTTAGAAAGCTTGCATTGGGCTCTGTAAATCAGTACATTTTGTTGATGCCACCAGTAAGTTATATCTGGGCATTTATCTTTCTGCTAAAGTAGTATTCTTTCCACTGCAGAAAGCACTAATCATGGATGCATAAACCTTTTACAGGTTTTGTATATGTCTATGGATACATATCTGCAAGGTTTGTTTGTTCTTGCTAATGATCCATCATCTGAAGTACGGAAATTGGTAAATATTTCTACCCTTGTTGTTTAACGTGGCATTGGAATTTAAAGTCTTAACCTATTTTGCTTAATACAAAAGGGTATCTGTTCAGTTTTGTTGTTTTTATGTTTGTCTTGTCATTTGTTTAATATATGTTGTCACTTTGATCTTCCTTAGATACCGAGTTGGTGGGAACTAACAATTGTTTCACTTTTTTATTTTTCTTGACATTGCACTCTTTTTATGCTGTGATCAGTCGCTATTCTGTGCTATACATATTTTTTCTTTAAATGAGTAAAATCATATTAGCTTTTAGTCCTTTTCTTTTAATCTGTTGTTATGAATCTTCTTTCAATTGAATTCTTTTAGTCGCTTTTCATCATTAATAATAACTATTTACATGGTGGATAGGTTTGTTCAGCTTTTGTTCAGCTAATTGAAGTTCGTCCTTCTTTCCTTGAGGTGGGATTTTGTTTAATATATGCCTTCCTTTTCATTTTCCTGCATATTACTTCTTGCTGCTTTCTTATTGCATCAGTGGTGCAACAGACGTGATGATTTTTCTCACATATAATTTGTGATCACTTCCTGTTCTCATCTCATACTGTTCACACATGATTTTGTGCTTGCAGCCACATTTGCCAAATGTAATTGAATACATGCTACAAGTGAACAAGGATCCTGATGATGAAGTGTCACTTGAAGCCTGTGAATTTTGGTAAGTGGTAACCCATTTCTTGTAGTTGATATCACTTTGTGCCAACCTTTATTGTTTGTCATTGTTAATAGTATTCATGTAGCAATCATTTTATGCTTCTACAGTTGCAAATAAACATCATATGCCATATTTTTAATTTTTTATGCATTCATGTTATGCTTGAACTATATACTGCTTGGCTTGAATAGTATTATCAACCAGTAGTTTAGTTAAAATAGTTTAAGATGGTAAAGGTGGAAAATTTTAGTCATAGAACAGTTATCATACATGCTTTCCATTAAGCATCAACCCTTTATATTCAACACTAGCTTATGGAATGCACATTAAGACGACTAGGTGGCTGCTAGAGCTAATGCTAGTAATCTGTAGGATTAGCATGCTAAATCTTTTCATGTTATGAACTTGTGCTTTTCTTTTATGTGACTGTTGTCATAATTCATGTCTGTTACTCAACAAGATTCTTTTTAAGAACCTTTTCTATTATTAGATAATGTGCCACCAAACTACAATGCAAAATACTAGGCAACTCATGTAGGAACTATGAAGTTGATATTTCAAGGTTAGAGCTTAGTGGGAAAGATTACTTGTGTTATGCTCTATTATGTAATGTGTTTGTAACAAATGTTTCCTATTTGAGTATTTGCCTGTTTACAGTTCCTTCTGAAATTACTTTTGTAAAATACACATGATCTATGATCAAACCAACCAAAATTTCTGGGGAATAAAAGAAAAGATTCAAAAGAATAGTGCTGCTAGTTCTTTTGTTGAGAAAGGAACTTGATCCCAAGATTTTTCTATCTCTATTTTTCTATCTATTTTTTCTAAGTTACCCTCTTAAATCCTAAAATTTGCAGGTCTGCATATTGTGAAGCACCATTGCCACCTGAGAATTTAAGAGCATTCTTGCCACGTTTGCTTCCAGTTTGTTAACCTTCCTTATCTTTTTAATATTTTCATATTTTTCTCTATTTACTAATTTATGCTTTATTCGGGAAAGCTTGTTCTGTCTGTTTAACGTGCATATGGGGTACTTGGCAGCTTTTATTGTCAAACATGGCTTATGCTGATGATGATGAGTCACTACTTGATGCAGAGGTCAACTCCTTCCAGTGTTTTGTCTTCAACTGATACTTTATTTGGAATGATTGCTGATTATAACTTACATTTATAATTGCAGGAGGATGGTTCTCTTCCTGACAGAGACCAGGTTCTGATTTCTGTCCCTATTTAGAACTCCTTAGGATCATTGTTAAACATATGGTCCTTGAACGGTTTTCTTAATTTACATTAGCTATGCAGGATTTGAAGCCGCATTTCCATTCATCACGTTTTCATGGATCAGATGATGCTGAAGATGATGTATGTTTCTGATAAGAGTTTATATATTTTTGACAAATAAGCTCAGAGGGGGCACTTATAAGTCGGTCAATTTGGGTTATTTTTATCTGAATGAAAGACCCCAAACTCTATATATAATACATCGAAACTCTTAAAATCATTTTACTCAAAAGACTTGGATTATTACCTGATGATATTTTTTATGATCATCATGTACTTATTATTATTTATATAAATATCTGTAAAAAGGTTGTGCGGTTCAACTCAACTCGAATGCTAGTTTTGACCGTTACATAAATGATTGCTTTAACCTGATCAACCCTCTTGCCACCTGTAAATAAGCTTAACCAGTTGATGTAGTATTTTGCTATATTGGTATGTGGATATGAATGGTTACCAACAACATGTGTTTACTTTTCACTTCTATACATGTGTTTATAGGATGATGACATAGTGAATATATGGAACCTCAGAAAATGCAGTGCCGCTGCTTTGGATATAATCTCCAATGTGTTTGGTGATGAGATTCTCCCAACTTTAATGCCTTTTGTCCATGTAATTGTCTGATATTTGATCTCCAAGCATGCTATTGGTTTGCAATTGATTTACTCTTCTGTCATGAGAAATCACATAAAATTATGGTCTGTGCAGTCTAAGTTATCTGCATCTGATGATTCTAGTTGGAAAGAGAGGGAGGCTGCAGTTTTAGCTCTTGGTGCCATAGCTGAGGGTTGCATTAATGGTCTTTATCCTCATCTTTCAGAGGTAAGCTCTATAGTTAAACATTGATTTGCTTGAGATTACTCGAGGAACTACATATTTATATGATGTTGGATACCTAGGAAAACCAACATCGTTGCTATGATTTGTAATAAAATTCTTGGCGTAAAAAAGGATTGTTTTGCTTATTTTTCAATAAACTTTTTTCCTGTCAGATTGTAGCCTTCCTCATTCCCCTTTTGGATGATAAGTTCCCATTGATACGAAGCATTTCTTGTTGGACACTTTCACGTTTTAGCAAATTTATTGTCCAGGTATGATATTGATTCTTTGTTACACATGTAGCTAATATTGCTTGTTTTATGGACTCATATAGTCAAATTATTCTCAAATTTCTCTGACTGTGGAATATCAAAGTTGTACTTCACAAAAAACACATACAACTTGATACACAAACTATATGAAAATCAAACATTTGTAATTTATTGTTTTTCTGTTTCAGGGCTTAGGTCATCAAGAAGGATACGAACAGTTTGAAAAAGTCCTTACTGGTCTTCTAAGAAGAATTTTGGATGATAACAAGCGTGTGCAGGAGGCTGCTTGCTCAGCTTTTGCAATTCTTGAAGAGGTTGTTAAGGAAGCAATGTGTCATAAATTGATTTGT
This sequence comes from Flaveria sonorensis, assembly GCA_025506505.1. Lineage (NCBI taxonomy): Eukaryota > Viridiplantae > Streptophyta > Magnoliopsida > Asterales > Asteraceae > Flaveria > Flaveria sonorensis. Next base: position 37,506 of record JACCIY010001221.1, read on the forward strand.
GTGAATTGAAGCTTTTATTCAAAACGTCTTTAATTTCAGGAGGCCGCTGACGTTTTGTCACCGCGTTTGGAGATCATTTTACAGCACCTGATGTGTGCTTTTGGAAAATACCAGGTTAATTGTCAATCATCTGTTGTGTTGTGTTAGATGTGGCAAAATGGTCAGGTTGGATAACGTGTCAAAAATGACTCTTTTTTAGAGAAACCTCGTATTTCCTGATACATTTTTTTGTCCGAAAGTTCAATTTCTTAATGAATAATTGTTCTATCAGGCACACTTACAAAAACAGTTTTATATAAATATTCTGGTTTTTTAACTAAATTAAATTAGGAGGTTTGTGCGTTAATCATTTTGGGTGGCTTTTGACCGTCTGAATCTTTTATATTGTAGAATTTCCCTTCAAACTTAGCTGAGTTGGTCTGTTAGAAATAAAACATTACCTAATTTGAACCACCATAAGTAAAAGGGTCGAAATTGTCATGTGTAGGTTGTGTTTAATGTGCTTATGAAGATATCGCCCTGCCCATGGCCTTGTAGCTTAGTGACAATGGTGCTTGCCCCCCACAGAAAGTGGTGTGGTGTTTAGGAGTAAAAAAATTGCTTTTAAAAAATGAAGATATTGCATGCTTTCTAGTCTATGTTTCTCTCTCACTATATCTGATGTTTCTTGCCTGATGGTATACAGAGGAGGAATCTCAGAATCGTTTATGATGCTATTGGTACTTTAGCAGATGCAGTTGGAGGAGAACTGAATCAGGTAATGCATTATTGCATACTACTACCTGTAGTAGCATTTCAGTCATCATTTTTTTATTTCTACATTCTTTCCTTTTTTTTTATTTCTCCACTTCATTGCTTTTCTGAGTTTAGAGCTTTAATAGATTAGGTTTAATTCATGAACTTCACTGTGAAATGCAGCCTAAATATCTTGAAATTTTGATGCCACCACTAATTGCAAAGTGGCAGCAACTTTCAAATTCTGACAAAGACCTTTTCCCACTTTTGGAGTGCTTTACATCCATAGCACAGGTATTGTTTTTTTTCCCTATCTTCGGATCCTTTAACAGTTAATTTCAGTATATATAAACTGGTTATTGGAGGGCACAGAATTTGTGTAGTGCATTACATTGTTTTATGCTAATGTTTCTGGTATCCTCACTTGCACTACAATGTTATTTTTCATTTGTCTTGTGATACTGGTACATTTGGCTACATGCTTTCTTCCATTTTCATTCAAGTAGGATGGAAATTGGTGCATGTCATACCTAATTATTGTTATAAAAGAACTTGTTTCATTGTCTTTCAGGCATTGGGTAGTGGATTCTCTCATTTTGCTCAACCTGTTTTCCAGAGATGCTTAGATCTTATCCAGAGCCAACTGCTTGCCAAGGTTGTGGATATGATAATAATTGTTCTATGAATTATATATGCTTTATGCTGTTGACATATCGTATTTCTCTGCTCTTTGGGATATTATGACATTTCTTGCAACACATGACATCTCATTCATGTGATCACTGATTATTTCTGTACAATCTGCATTTTCATCTTACATTATCTCAGAAGTTGTATTTGTACCTTTCTTATTTTAGTTATTATAATATATTTCATTTTTTAGCCTTATTTATGATCAACTTCATTGAATTTGGTGAACTTTTTGTTGCAGGTTGATCCTGTTTCAGCCGGAGTTCAGTTTGACAAAGAATTTGTTGTTTGTTCATTGGATCTTCTCTCTGGACTGACCGAAGGTCTTGGTAGTGGAATAGAGAGTCTGGTATTCACTTTTTTAACCCCATATATCATCTAATACAATTCATAAATTCCTAACTGTAGTTTGTAGGGATATTATCAAATTGGTTTCTTTGCATTATGAAATTTCATCACAGGTTTCACAAAGTAATTTAAGGGATCTTCTTCTACAATGTTGCTTGGATGATGGTTCTGATATTCGTCAAAGTGCATTTGCGTTGCTTGGAGACCTAGCAAGGGTAAGTTTGTAATTGAATCAGCTGATCTTATTAAGCTTAATTTTGAACCATATTAATGTTGACCAATCTTGACATTAAATAAAGTTTAGGGACTATTTTGTAGTTTATTTTAAACTTATTATCTGAAAGGGATAAGTCCAGGTAGTTTAAAACTTTATCTCAAATGGATTTGAGATAAGTCTTGGTGATTTAAAGATTATCTCAAAAGGATATGAGATAAGGCCTAATTTGTAGGAGTTGATTAACTTGATGGACAAGGTTAGTTAGCTATAAATATAGGTAGGTTTTTCTTTGATGGATGTAAGTTTTTTCCTAGAGAAGGAGTTCCAAAACTATTGCTGTGTTTTTGTTCTGTTTTTCAAATCTGGTATCAATTATACTACAATTGGTATCAGAGCTGTGTTTAAAGGGACTTGGGGAGTTGATTCGAAGGTCTGGATCAATCACCAGATCTAAAAACAGGGCAGCAATACAAGAGGAGATCAAAGCTTAAAACGATGGGGGAAGTTGTGCAGCAAAACGTGAATCAGAATGAGAAGCTGAATCTTCAATTTCAGTGCCCGATTCTAACAGCAACCAATTACCAAATCTGGTCTCTTAAAATTAATGCGATTTTCAAGGCTCAAGGAATATGGGAGGCGATCGAACCAGGATCCAATGTCGATTCAAAGAAGGACAACTCGGCAATCGCATACCTGTATCAAGCACTCCCTGAAGATCTGATTCTACAAATTGCAAGCTGTGACACTGCCAAAGCAATCTGGGATTCAATAAAAACTCGCCATCTTGGAGCTGAACGAGTCATGGAGGCCCGGTTGCAATCATTGAAGACCGAGTTCGATACAATCAAGATGAAGGAAAGCGAAACAGTGGATGATTTTGTGGCAAAGCTTTCTGGGATTGCCTCTAAATCAGCCACACTTGGATCGGTCATTGATGAATCAACTTTGGTCAGGAAATTACTAACAAGCATGCCTGGAAATTTCCTGAATATGGTGGCTACAATCGAACAGTTGGTGAACCTTAAAACTGTGAAGTTTCAGGAGGTTGTCGGGCGACTGAAGGCCTATGAAGAAAGGGCCTGTTTGAAGTCAAAAGGATCAAGCAACAATCAAAACCAATTGCTGCTTTCATATGAGGATTGGGAGGCAAAGAGGAGACTTGAAAAGGGCTATGGCCGAGGTCGAGGGGGCAAACACTGAAACTCGAGGCCGAGGTTGTGGTCGTGGAAGATTTGGAGGCCGAGGGCGTGGAGTTGGCCGAGGTCAAGATGCACAAAGTGGAACTCAAGGCTCATCAAACCAGAAGAAGGATCGCTCACAATTACAATGTTTCAGATGTGATGCTTTAGGGCACTTCTCTGCAGATTGCCCGACAAGGAAAAGGAAGAAGTCAACCAACCACAGGCTAATGTTGACAAGCCTGCACTCTTAATGACAGTTGCCTTTCAAGATCAAAAGGAGCTGATCTATCTCACTGAGGAAAAGGTGTATCCAGCCAAATATGTGTCTAATCAAGATGAACAATTCGCGTGGTACTTAGATAACGGGGCATCTAATCACATGACGGGAAATAAAGGGTTGTTTTCCAAACTTGACACAAAGGTAGGAGGCAAGGTGAGATTTGGGGACGGATCATGTGTTGACTTTGAAGGAAGAGGCTCAATTCTGCTGGAATGCAAGAATGGAGAACATCGTCTCTTGACGGATGTGTACTACATTCCATTCTTGAAAAGAAACATCATCAGTCTTGGGCAACTCACCGAAGGGGGGTGTGAGATCCTAATGAAACAGGAATTCTTATGGATGTATGAGCCCGATGGAAGTTTATTAATGAAGGCACAACGATCACCAAATCGGTTGTACAAGATCACTTTAAAAATTGGCTCACCTGTTTGTCTGCACTCAAAAGTAGAAGATCAGGCGTGGATATGGCACGCTCGTTTAGGTCATGTGAACTTCGACACCATTACACGAATTAGCACAAAAAGGATGGTTCTTGGGGTACCAGCAATAAACCATCCTACCCAAATGTGTGAGGCATGCCTAGCTGGTAAACATACACGACAAAGCTTTCCTGATCAAATTGTTTTCAGAGCAGAAAAACCACTGGACCAGGTGTATGCAGACCTGTGTGGCCCAATATCTCCACCTACACCAGCTGGAAACAGGTATATTTTACTTCTTGTTGATGACTACAGTAGGTTTATGTGGGTTTTCATGTTAAAAACAAAGGATGAAACCTTTGAACAATTCAAAAGGTTCAAAGCCTCTGCCGAAAATCAATATGGAGGAAAAATAAAGGTTCTCAGGATTGATCGGGGAGGAGAATTTACCTCCCAGGAATTTAATTTGTTTTGTGAGCAGGCAGGTATTACAAGACAGTTGACCGCACCCTACACCCCTCAACAAAATGGAATAGTTGAGAGGCGAAATCGTACGGTACTGAGCACAACAAGAAGCATCCTCAACGCGATGAGTATGCCACAAAACCTGTGGGCTGAAGCTGTCAGGCACTCAGTTTATGTGCTGAACAGGCTGCCCACGAAAAGCTTAACTGATCAGACCCCATATGAAGCTCTAAAAGGAAGAAAACCAAGGATGGATCATCTACGTGTATTTGGATGCGTTGGTTATGTGAGAGTGCCTTCAAACCAGCTAAAGAAACTAGACAATAGAAGCTTACCAATGGTACATCTAGGAATCGAAGCAGGTTCAAAGGCCTATCGAATGTATGATGTCAAAGAAGGAAGGATAGTCATCAGTCGAGATGTAAAATTTGATGAAAATAGAAAATGGGACTGGCAAGAGTACTCTGATAATTCTAGTGACAAAGATGCTGATTTTATGATCAAAATAAATCCACTCAGAACTGAACCAGAGGAATATAATAAAGAACCTGAGCCTGCTGATCTAAACAGCCCAAAAGGCTTAGATCAAACAGGCCCATCGCAACAAGACCTTCCTCATATAGATCATGAAAACTCTTCAGCACAACCATCTGGTGATAAAAATTCACTACATTCTGTATCTAGCAGCCCAAAAACCACTTTTACAAATCGAGGACCTATGTTACCTCGGTTGCCTACGGATAAAGATGACCCAGCAGACCCATCTTTGGCTGAAGAAGAAACCTTCGATGATACACCACCTCGAGGCTGGAAGAATTTAAATGAGGTCTATGATCTACTTCTTACCGAAGGAGATCCAACAAAATTCAAAGAAGCCACAGGTCATAACGAATGGGAGCAAGCAATGGAAAGTGAAATTGCATCCATTGAGAAAAACAACACTTGGGAGTTAACTGATCTACCCCCAGGACATCAGCCAATTGGTTTAAAATGGCTATATAAAAGCAAAAGAGATGCTAATGGTGTGCTTACACGTTATAAAGCCCGGTTAGTTGCAAAAGGTTACATCCAGCAACATGGAGTAGATTACGACGAGGTGTTTGCACCCGTAGCCAGAATTGAGACTGTTAGACTCATTCTGGCATTAGCAGCTCAAAGAGGGTGGCATGTACATCATCTAGATGTCAAAACAGCTTTTTTACATGGGGATCTCAAAGAGGTGGTATTTGTAACTCAGCCTGAAGGTTTTGTCAAGAAAGGGAAGGAACAAAAGGTGTATAAACTGAAAAAAGCTATTTACGGATTGAAACAAGCTCCACGAGCTTGGAATACAAAGTTAGATGCGGTTTTAAAAGAGTTTGGGTTCAAACGATGCATGCTTGAACAAGCCGTGTATACAAGAAGAACTCACGGAGGATCTCTCTTAATGGGAATCTATGTGGATGACATGATAGTAACCGGAAACAGCCTCGAAAAAATTCTGCAATTTAAAAAACAGATGGAAGATAAGTTCGAGATGAGTGACTTGGGTCAACTTTCTTATTATATTGGACTTGAGGTTATGCAAAGCAAAGATGGCATCAAGATCAAGCAGTCGGGATATGCTAAAAAGATCTTAAAGCAAGTTGGAATGTGGGAGTGCAATTTCACCAAATTCCCAATGGAACCAGGGCTGAAATTGAGAAAAGATGATGGCAGCAGAAGTGTGGATGCAACTGAGTACAGAAAAATAATTGGGTGTCTGCGGTACTTAACACATACGTTACCAGATTTGCATACTCAGTTGGATATGTAAGCAGGTACATGCAAGAGCCTAAAACTACTCACTCACAAGCTGTAAAACAGATTCTGAGGTATGTGAAAGGGACAACAGATCTGGGAATTTACTATAGAAGGAATGGAAGTGATAAGCTGTTGGGATTTAGTGAAAGCAGTCATTCTATTGATCTGGATGATGGAAAAGGAACTACGGGTCTAGTGTTCTACTTTGCTGATGGGCCTATCACTTGGAGCTCTCAAAAACAGCCAACAGTGGCTTTATCCTCCTGCGAATCGGAGTTTATGGCTGCAACTTCAGCAGCCTGCCAAGCGATTTGGTTAAGGGGATTGTTAGCTGAAATTACGGGAAGGGAAAAGGAGCTGGTGGTAATTAAAGTTGACAACAAATCTGCAATTGACCTAATGAAACATCCTGTGTTCTTCGGGAGAAGCAAACACATTGATACTCGCTATTTTTTCATACGTGAATGTGTTGAGAAAGATCAGATCAAGGTTGAACACATCAACGGGGATCAACAACGAGCTGATATCCTCACCAAAGCTCTACCAAAGATTAAATTTACAGAGATGAGAGAAATTCTGGGGGTGAAGATGATTCAAGATACTGGAAAATAACAGAAGACTCAAGGTCAAGATTGGGGGGGTGATTGTTGGACCAATCTTGACATTAAATAAAGTTTAGGGACTATTTTGTAGTTTATTTTAAACTTATTATCTGAAAGGGATAAGTCCAGTAGTTTAAAACTTTATCTCAAATGGATTTGAGATAAGTCTTGATGATTTAAAGATTATCTCAAAAGGATATGAGATAAGGCCTAATTTGTAGGAGTTGATTAACTTGATGGACAAGGTTAGTTAGCTATAAATATAGGTAGGTTTTTCTTTGATGGATGTAAGTTTTTTCCTATCAATTAATTGGAGAAGGAGTTCCAAAACTATTGCTGTGTTTCTGTTCTGTTTTTCAAATCTGGTATCAATTATACTACAACCTCTGTTTGGCATGTGATGGTAGTTATGTCATTGTGATTTATATCTTAACTTTATTCGTTTGGATGTCTTGTCACACTTTGTTTATCATTTATATTCATAATTACTGAAATAAGCATGCTGTACATCTCTAGATATAAAACCCTAGCTCCAGATATTCACATAACTGCATAACTTTGTTTTGGTGTTTTCTCAATCAGGTTTGTCCAGTTCATTTGCGTCCTCGCTTACCTGTGTTTCTTGATGTTGCTGCCAAGCAATTGGTATATTGACCTCCAGACTCCCTTTTCGGTTCTTTTAAGTCTTAGTGTTCTTATAGCATTTATAAATGTACATATCTTGCAGAACACACCCAAACTGAAGGAAACCATCTCTGTGGCAAATAATGCATGCTGGGCTATTGGCGAATTAGCAGTGAAGGTGCATTCTCTTACTATGATATGGAGGTGACAGAATGGGCAGGCTAGATGATTGGTGATAAGTTTTGATCTGGTTGAACCCAAGTACTCTTAAAAAATCATATTGCTTTAATACTAATCTAATATTTTTAGTAAAATGATTTTGGAGGTTGTATACATTAACATACTTCGATCTGTTTGTGTTTGACTGGCTTCCTTTTTAGCTAAAGTTTTTGAGTTCACCTGTTTTACTCATTAGGGAAAAAGACAACTTGATTCGACCAGATCATAAGGATGTGTTGAGTGTATCACATCTAGTAACTTACATTTCTCTATCTTCATCTGTGGCCTGTGAAGTATTATTTGATTTCATCCATCTTGAAAAATATGCTTTTTAATTTTCATGCTTATCCAATTTTCTTTTACTAAATTAATGATTTTGAACAATAGCCTGTATTTCATTTTCAAATTTCTCAGGTTAACCAAGAAATTTCTCCTGTGGTGATGACTGTAATTTCATGCTTAGTCCCAATCCTACAACATGCTGAGGTGATTCAGTTTTCTCTATTTGCTTTAAAATCTTCTTCATTATTTGTGCCTTATTTATTTCTTGATGGTTAGCAGGGGCTCAATAAGTCACTCATTGAGAATAGTGCCATCACCTTGGGTAGACTTGCCTCGGTTTGTCCTGAGCTTGTATCACCCCACATGGAGCATTTTATGCAATCATGGTGTATTGCTTTAGCTACGTACGTATTTCTGTTGCATACCATTACTCTCTTTAGTCTTCTCTTTATTTTGTTTTAAAACAAGCCACTTAATGCATGATTCAAAATTCTACTTTAATTTAATTAAACAAGCAGTCATTGTAAATATGGGCTACTTGGATCCCAATGTTAAACTATTTTGACATTTGGTAGCTTCAAAGTTTCATAATTGCTTTATGTTGGTGACAGGATTCGGGATGATATTGAAAAGGAGGATGCTTTTCGAGGTCTATGTGCAATGGTACGAACCTGCTTATATAAAGCTTCTTTTTCTTTTTTCTTTTCCTTTTTTATTTCTTTTCGAACAGAAACTTATGCTTGTTTGCTTTGCAGGTTAAAGCAAACCCAACAGGGGCTTTGAGCTCACTTGTTTTCTTGTGTAGAGCTATTGCTAGTTGGCATGTAAGTTTTTTTTTTTTTTTTTTTTTTTTTTTTTTTTTTTTTTTTTTTTTTTTTTTTTTCAATTACACCATAGCTCACGGTTTTCAGACCTTGTTCACAAACATATGGGTATACAAAGCAGTTTACCAGGCACATACTTATAATCATATACGCTATCTAAGGAGTGTTTGGATTTGCATTTTGGAATTAGTTGTATGATTATTAAACAGTCTTAATGCTTGGATAAACAGATTCTCTGCTTCTAACTGTCTGATAGTTTTCAATAAATCAATCGTCCCATGCTTTTAATGTAACCTGATAAACTTATATGCTTGTTTAAAATGTTTGTCCTTTTAACACAAAAGTACTTCCTGAGCATTTTATATCCACATTCCGTTAATAGTTAGAAATATGTAAACAAAAGTGTGCGTGTCTAGGCGCTTAGTGGGCGCGGTCCTTCTAAAGGGGAGACTGCAGCGCGCACCTTATGTCAACTCAAATGATCCACTTAAATTTGGTTTTACTGTGTTTTCTGTATCTGTTTGTTTTATTTATCATCGATAAAAAGTGTGAATGTATGATGGCATGTTCATCTATCTTTCTAGTTCAGTAAACCAGTTAAAAATATTCTTCTTCTTATTATGATGTATTCTTGTGTCATTTTGCAGGAAATAAGGAGTGAGGAGCTACACAATGAAGTTTCACAGGTTCTGCTTGGATATAAGCAGGTATCCTCTATTTACACTTCTTATATTGTCTTGAATCTCGCTTCATCTTCACTGGGCTTATTGTCTATTAAATAAACTTCATATTATGAAGCAGAAAGTTTGTGAAATAATATCTCTGTTGGTTTGTTTGTAGATGTGGCAATTTCAACCCATTTACTTATAAATTGGTAGAGTGGGGGTCATATCTTAATTGGGTTAAATAAAAAGAATGAGCTGTAACGAATGTGTTAAACATGTTCGCACAATGTCTTTTTTGATGCATACAAGTATGCAACCTCCTGCCTCAATTTATTTCAAGATAGGCAAAAGTTTTTCCGTACTTTAAAAAAATAAACAAACTTGTTTTGTGGTACACACCCAACCCGACTCTGCTTGTTTTGATCTATACAATAATTTCTTCTTTTAACCAAATTTAACCTTCCATCTTTCCACCTATAGATTGTTGCAACATGCAAGTTTTGTGTAAATGATTAATCAAATTTATGGTCTTCTATGACAGATGCTGAAGGGCGGAGCATGGGAGCAGTGTATGTCGGCTTTGGAGCCACCTGTAAAAGAGAGACTCGCAAAGTATAAAGTATAGTTTTTCCATGGGCAAATTGGTCATATTTGCAAGTGTTTCAAGCATTCTTTCGGAGCGGTGCATCTCAATCTCTCTGTTGTGCATTATCTTTAACCGACGAAAGTCAAATTTGCTATTACCCAATTCAAAATACAAGATTCAACATTACATGCGAGAACTTGGATATCCTAGAGGAAGAAGTTAGGTTATTTAGACATGGATTTGGTGTACAGGCGCTTTTTCAATATTATACACTTTTGGTCGCTTTTTATTTTTTTTTTTATATATTGTGATTGCTACTACGCATCTTGCATTTGTGTTCTCAGTCTTTCTAACGATATACAACATTGGTGGGATGATATCTGGTGATCGGGTTCTGGGTCATTCTCACTGGGTATTGTGGTTTTTGATGGTTGGTTTACGGGTGTATGTACCCCAAGTGTATTGGAATATTTGTTCAACATGTAGTTGTTATGCTTTGGTTTATTTGTTTAACATGTAGTTGTTTTGCTTGGTTTATTTGTTGAACTTGTAGTTCTTCTGCTTTGGTTTATCTAAATGTAGGAATCCGCATTCAAATAATTCACTTATATTGTAACTCTGTTTGTACTTAGCAACTGTTGTATATTTCTTGAAGATACTAACAGTTGCTATAATTTTTGAAGTTATATCCTAGACGGGTTAGGATCTTTGTAGAACTACAATTAATCTAGAACTAAAAGAATCATTTCTAGCTATTGATTTTGATGATCAATGGTGGATATGTAAATGGGTAAAAAATGAAAATATTAATGAACAGATAAGGGTTTAAAGTGTAAAAAAAGGGCATTTTTGTAACATCTATTTTGAAAATATGTAAATTGCGTTGTTTAGAAATAAAATCCCCAAATCATAGGAAAATCGGATTCAAGTCAATCCTCTTTTCGTGAAAAACATATGCGAAGAAGATCACATTATAATCTTGGAGAAGGAGCGCTCTTTATCGTTTCAGAAAGTTGAGAAGTATTGTTCTTGGTTTAGCTTTATTTTGCTTCTAAAGAACATGGGTAAGTTATGTTGTGTTTAATTTGAGGTTTAAAGGTTTACGTAGTTGTAACCCTGAGTTCATGGTTATTTTGGAGATGTAGAAAGGGGTTAATAATGTTGGTTGTCGATAGGGTTTAAATATAAAATCTTCTTTAGTAATGCAAGGGTAAAAAATAGTACAATATTTAGGGTTTGATTTTCTGTAATGGTGTTAATCTGTGCAAAATAGACGGGAATGGAATGTATATGATTATGGATAACATTGTCATATGGTTTTTACATCCATGTAAATCTGCATAGGTTTGTATGTGTTTAGAATACATGTGTAAAGTACTCTTTGGTATTTTATTGAGTCTATATGTTTTAAATGTGTTCAATTTCGGTAATGGTTTATTCAGAATAGGTGACATTGGCATATGGAGTTTTACTACATTTAAATGTGTATATGTTTGTAGATGTGTTAGAAAATACATATGTGTAAGTTAAAGAATAGTGTAAATATACATTCTGTATATTTTTTTGTATCAAAGGTACAATTGATTTTGTAGAGTACTCCTCTGGTAATTGTAGTTGATTAACATATGGAATGAGGCATGATTGCGTGTACTTAAGAAATGATCTATAATTCATTTGAATAGTGTACTAATTTGAAGCATTCGTTGAAGTGTGAAAATGAGGTTTCATTCATTGTCAAGTAAGTGAACTGAAATTGTAGTTTACATGATAAATGGATTAGTCGTTTTATATGAAATAAGCATATACTTGATTGCAGGACGCAGAAGCGGGCGAATCGCAAAAAAAAAAACATCTTTTTGAAGTTTAAAAGTAAGGCTGATAGTCCGGTTATACTTGGAGATTCTGATGTTGAAAATAGCAAATCTTCTGAAGGAAATTCATTTGATGATCCATCGCGACAAAATGAAGTAAATGATTTTGAAGAAGAAAATGTAGGTATTGATGAATGGAAACAAAATACAGATAATGTGTTATATGAAGCAACAGGTATGTTTTAAGATTTAAGAAGTATAAATGGTGATTCTAATAGTGTGTTGGTGTTATTGTCAAAACTATTGATAGATGTTGAGATACAGTATGAGAGTGAACAAGGTGCATAATGACAATAAATTCCTTATTGTTGCATGTTTTATCTAAAAATGAATTAGTGACAGATGAGGGTGTCGACGTGAAGAGGATGTAAGGTCTATACTTTGAAGGCTGATGCAACCAAAGCATCCAAAGAGCTCTTAGCATGCATGCATGAAGTACAGAGTAAAGTTATTTAGAAGTTTTACACAACTCAAAGGAAATAAGCTAAGTGTAAAATTTTCCGAAACCAAATGAAAAATCTTACGAAGCCAAAGATGAAGTCTTTCGAAGCTTCAGAGACAAAGTCTTCCGAAGCTTCAGAGACAAAGTCTTCCGAAGCCAAAGACTGATTTCTTCCAAAGACAAAGAAGACATGCTTTCTTCTATCAACTTTTTACTAAAGCTAAACAACTTTCCGTTGCCACTCTGAAGACTCACCAACTTATATGAGTTGGTGAAAAGGTCCATGCTTTTGTCAACGTAGATTATGGTCATTGGTCTATAACTTTCTACTTTTGTACCTTTCATCCTTTTTGTAATATATTAGGATGTGAGCTATGGCATATCATAGTCACAAGTCAAAAGGCAATCTGTCTTTTGACTCTACATTGATCTTGTTGTCTAGATTAGTGTTTTCAGCTGGCCTTCAAAGTATGTAGGCTGTAGGATGTAGTATAAAGTGTTTTAAGTACTTGTATTTTTCTTATGCTTGGTAACACTTGTAAAAGAACTTGAGTGCAACATACATCATTCTTGAAAACCATATCATCTTGTTATTGTTCTTGTTCTGTCTCATATTTACTTGTGTTCTTAGTATCATCTATACAAACCCGGTTCCTTATTTGATCTGTTAAGTGTTCTAACTCTCTCCTCATTGTGAAACTGTTGCATTGACCCCTTTCAACGGTCTTGCAATTGGTATCAGAGCATTTTAGGCTCTTGAATGTAAGATTTCACCATCTTAAATCCTTCAGTTTCACAAAACACTTAACAACTCAAATGGTAGCTCTTACCAAGGCTGATATGGAAACCATACTATGACAAAATCTCCACTGATCATTCCTTATGACTTTGATACTTGGTGCCAAAGAATGAAAGGCTTCATCAAGTCTCAAGACAGTAGGATGTGGGGACCTGTTGTCTCAGGACCTCATGTACCATGCACCACTTCAGCTACTACTGGTGGTGGCATGATACCAAAGGAAGTGGCTGACTACTCAGAAGAAGACCGGAAGAAGATTGATGTAGATCATAAGGCCATGACCGCTCTCCAAATTGCTCTTCCAAACTCTATCTATAGAGGCTTCAAGAAGTGCAAAACTGCTAAGCAACTATGGGATGCACTGAAGCTTATGTATGAGGGGTCCAATGAAGCAAAAGAAAACAAGAAAGGCCTCTTGAAGCAGCAGTTTGAGAACTTCACCTACAAAACAGGTGAAACCATTATTCAACAATACTTCAGGTATGTTGAGATCGTGGATACTCTAATGGATGTTGGAGTAAATCTTGAGAATAGGGATATTGTGAGGAAGTTCATTCTGCTCTTCTAGACAATGGACGCACTATTGTGTGGTCATTAAGAGGACTGAAAACCTCAAGACCCTTACTCTTATAGAGTTGTATGGTATCCTCAGTGAATACCAGATGGAGATGAACATGCAAATCCATCTGGCAACTCCTCAAAAATCAGCAGAGTTCAGTCCTTCATGTGGTCGAAAGGGACTGCAGAGAACCATAACATCATCTACTTTGCTACTTGAAAGCTCACAAAAGGGTCCTTTCATCACCTTCCTAGAGAAACCAATAGAGAGCTACGTCCAAGGAAGCCAATTCCAAGAGACAAGCTCTTCACAAGCCTTTGTTTCTGCTGATAAAAGCAGCGGCAACTTTCTCTTCACTCTTGAAGACCGTGTCTGTATCCATCCAGATGATCTGGAGTATATGGTCATAGTTCAGCAAATGGCTCTTCTCACTCACAGGGCCAAGAAGTTCTACAAGAGAACTTGGAGGAAGTTTCCATGCAATGTATCCAGTGGAAAGTTTGGGCTGGATAAAAGCAAAGTAAAGTGTTACAATTGTAACCAAATGGGACACTTTGCTAGGGAGTGCAAGGCACCAAGGACAAATGGTGGCCAAACACAAACCAGGTCAAACTATACTGATGGAACTCCAAAGACTGAGAAGCCCAAGCAGCAAGCTGCAGTTGCTGTTGAAGAAGAAGGCTTTGATTGGAGCTTTCAGGTTGAAGATGTCTCCCTAAATCAAGCATTGATGGCTGATCATGAAGAAGCCAAGGTACTTGAACATCTTTGCACCTTGAGTGTATTGCTAAAGTTAATAGATACATGTCCTATAACTTGGAAATGATCTGATCTTGAGTCCTTGAATATTTTAAAGCTGATTTAAAAGAGTTGAAAATGATTATAAACTTAAGATAAGATCTAAAGAAAACCATTTCAACTCTAAAGCATGAGCACACAAATTACAGGACTCAAATTAAGGATCTCATTACCAAGTTAACTGAATGCCAGGCTGAGCTTGTGATCAGCAAAGCCTGGGCAGAAAAATATGTTCTTGAAGAAGAGACCTTCAAGAACATCATATCCTCATCCTTGCATGCAAAGATTTGTTATCAGAATAAGCAGGGACTGGGATCTATTGAGATAGCTCCTCCACACACTCTACTATCTGTAAGATCTCCAAGGTATGGAACTTGTCAAGATGAGCTTCCACTCATAGACCCCATTAAAGAAATTGATGAAGATGAAGAGGAGGTAGTGAAGGATGGATCTGAGATGAGTGAAGAAGATCATCCTAAGAAGAGTCACTATTCTCTTAAGGAGAGGAAATAACCAGGGTTGAGCAAATCCAAGAGAAAGAACTTGATCAGAGTAGCAAAGAGAAAGGCAAAGAAGGCTGAAGAGATCAAGGCCACCTTCAACTCCAAGCAGAAACAAGTCTTTATCTCTACAGGATTTGAAGTGGTGAAGACTGAGGACACAACTATGAACTCTAGTACCAAGAGTTCTAGTTCATGTCCACCTCATTCCTATGAAGAAAAGAAGGTGATCAAATGTGCACCACTGTTGCACAGCCTGAACCATCCATTTCCAAAAGCAAGCATCACCCTAAGAAGTCTGCTGCATCATCCGTGAATATGAAAATGGGAGTGGAAAGCGATCAAGCTCAGCTTTCTAAACAAAAGAAGACTCTCAGAAGGAGCCAACTGAATGTGTCATGTGTGGTAGTACTTCTCATCTTGCTAAGGATTGCATCTACAATCCCAAAAGTACTATTCACATTACTAAGAAGAAAACTTCTGAGAAGAAGAAGAAAACAGCTTCAGAAGGAAAATCTTTTCCTTTCAGAAGCTCCAAAGTAAAATTGAAGACAAGTGAAAACTTGCATTCGGAAGAAAATTTGGTCTCGGAAGAAAGGAATGCTTCCAAAGCATTAAAGTCTGCTGCAGTGAAGGTAAGATCTTCCGAAGGTCCAGTATCCAAAACTTCCAAAGCTATCAAAACTTTCGAAGTGTTGAAAGTCAAGTCTATCTTCCAAAGATGGTGTGGAAGACAAAGGAAGACCATGTGACTGAAAGTTCTTCATCAATAGCAGCTGATGATCCTCAAAGCTTAAATATATGATCAATTATTGTTGCATTATCTTCGGTTCACTTTGACAAGCCCAAGACCAATGAGGCTTGGGTTTCCAAATGTAACTAACCATCTCTTTTTATGAAGGAATAGCTCAAGACCAAAGAAATGTATGGATCATTGATAGTGGTTGTTCCAGGCACATGACAGGTAATGGCTCTTTGCTTCAAAACATTGAAAGATTTGATGGAAGGCCAGTTTCTTTTGGAGGAGAATCTAGTGGTTACATCACTAGAAGGGGTAGGGTCATAAATGGTAAGCTCAGAATTGAGAAGGTAAACTTTGTTAAGGAGCTTGGATACAATCTTTTAAGTGTATCCTAATTTGTGATCGAGACATAACATGCTTTTTACTGAGCATGAGTGCATTGTTCTTAAGCCCAGGGTGGTTATTCCTCAAGAGCATATCCTACTCAGAGCCGTAGGAAAGGGAACATGTACAAGATGAACTTGCAGAAAACATCACCTTCAGGAGAAGTTTCTTGCTTTCTATCTAAGGCCAATAGTGATGAGTTTTTCCTTTGGCATAAAAGAATGTGCCATGTAAATTTTAAAAACATGAATAAATTATTAAAAATGATTTGGTAACTGGAATGCCCCACCACTACTCACTTACACTTATTACATATGGATCTCTTTGGCCCACCAGTGTAATGAGTTTAGGAAGGACCTCTTAGTGCTTGGTGATCACAGATGATTTCACAAGATATACTTGGGTCTTCTTTTCTTAGAACTAAGGATGAGACTCCTGAAATCTTAAAGCATTTCATTCTGAAAATTGAGAATCAATGTGATCACAAGGTCAAGACCATAAGATGTGATCAAGGAACATAATTTGAAGAGAGTATTACAAAACAATATTGTGCTCCCAGGATTCCTCAGCAAAACGGTGTTGCTGAGAGGAGAAACAGGACACTTATTGAAGCTGCAAACCATGTTATCTGACTCTAAACTGCCCATCACCTTCTGGGCAGAGGCAGTCAACACTGCCTGCTATGTGAAGAATAGAGTTTTAGTGGTTAAGACTCATGGTAAGACTCCTTATGAACTGTGGTATAAAAGGAGACCTTTCATTGGTTTCCTCAGATCATTTGGATGTCCTTGCACCATCTTGAATACCAAAGATCAATAGCCAAATTTGCTGAGAAATCAGATGATGGACACTTTATTGGATACTCTTCCCAAGTCAAGGCTTATAGAGTATACAATCTCAAAACCAGAGTAGTTAAGGAGTCAGCCAATGTGACCTTCAATGAGAACACACCTAGTGTGAAAGGTTCTGGTCCTAATTGGCTGTTTGATCTTGATTTAGTTATCATATGTTTTAACAAATCTTGTGAGAATGTTTCAGGATCTATAGGTATCTTATCAAAAGATGATTCTGATCCAAGATTTGAGCTGAGAAGACCAACTGATCAAACTACTTCAGCTCTAGAGGTAACTAGCCCTGCAGTTGGAAATCATGTCAGCACAACCATGACACGTTCTTCATATGATACATCTGAGGTGCCTATAATTCCAGCTCAGAGGCACAAAACTCAGATGAATGAATTTCCAATGTAGGAGGAGATGGAGGTGGCAAGAGTGATCAAGAATTCTTGATGCTGATAACCCTTCATAGAAGACAACATCAATGATGTAACACACTAATTAGATTAAGTCTCACTTGATAAGTGTGCTGATGTGGTGGATGATTCTCAAGCACCAGATCTAAAATTTACCAATTTAGATCTATCCAAACAACTTGCTATGATTCCTCAACTAAGAATCCATAAGTCCCATCCTACAACAAACATCATTGGAGATGTTGAGACGGGGTGAGAACAAGAGGACAAACCCATGACAAAAATATTTTTCTTCACTTTGTTTCTTGTCCTAGATAGAGCCTAAGAAGATTGAAGAGGCTTTGAAAGATGGAAGTTGGGTTGAAGCAATGCAGGAGGAGCTGCTTCAATTCAAAAGAAAAAAGGTTGGAATCTATGTCCTCTTCTTCAAGAGAAGACTACATAGGTACCAAATGGGGTTTTAGGAACAAGAAAGATGATGGAGGACTTGTCATCAAGAACAAAGCAAGACTGGTTATTCAAGGATACACACAAGAAGAAGGGATTGACTACTTATATATCTTTGCTCCTGTAGCAAGACTTGAGCTATTAGGATATTCCTGCTTTTACTGCATCCAAAGATTCAAGGTCTACTAACTTGATGTCAAATGTGCCTTTTTATATGGAGTGATTGATGAGAAGGTGTATGTCAAACAACCACATGGCTTTGCAGACCCAGATCACATGGATTATGTCTGCAAGCTTGACAAAGCTCTCTATGGGCTGCATCAGGCTCCAAGGAAGTGGTATGAGACACTATCACAGTATCTCTGTAAGCATAGATACAAGAGACGTACTATTGATGGAACACTCTTTATCAAAGGAACAGGAAGTGACTTGATGCTGGTTCAAGTTTATGTAGATGACATTATCTTTGGGTCAACTAATCCGAAGCTCTGTAAAAACTTTGAGAAGCTGATGAAGATAGATTTGAAATGAGTGCGATGGGGGAACTCAATTTCTTTCTAGGAGTTCAAGTGAAGCAGGTTGACAATGGCATTTCATAAATCAGTCAAAGTATGTACAAGACATACTTACCAGGTTTCACATGACTGAGTGCAAGGTTTCTAAGGCACCCATAGCCAGAAACCACTTCTTGGACCAGATCTTGAGGGGGAGTGTGTGATGAACATCTATACAAGGCTATGATTGGGTCTCTTATGTACCTCATAGCCAGCAGGCCTGATATCATGTTTGCTACATGTATTTGTGCAAGATATCAAGACAACCCCATGATGTCACACCTGGTTGCTGTCAAGAGAATTCTCAGATATCTCAAGGGTGCTCTCAAATTGGGCCTTTGGTATCTAAAGAATTCTGACTACAATCTGTATGCCTATACATATAGTGACTATGGTGGCTGTAGTATGACTGCAAAGTCAACATCTAGGGGATGTCAATTTCTTGGTGGAAGGGTAGTCTCATGGCAATGCAAGAAACAATCATGTGTATCTGCATCAACCGCTAAAGCTGAATACATTGCTACTATAGGCTGCTGTGCTCAAGAGCTTGGATTCAAATCAGATGCTAGACTATAGATTCAACTTCAAGGATACTCCCATCCATATAGACAATAACAATGCTATCTCTATCACAGAGAATCCTATGCAGCACTCAAAGACAAAGCACATCAATACCAGGTATCATTTAATTAGAGATAATTTTAAAAAGGGATTGCTAAAACTAGTCAAAGTTAACACAACTGAACAATACGCTGATCTGTTCACAAAACTTTTGATGAGCAGAGATTTAAGTATCTTGTATCAGCTATTGAGATGATTAACTTTGAGTAGATTTTTCTTAAACTAAACTCAAGATTATTTTTAATAATATGTGTGTCTTAAGTTGTCTATTTCATCACCATATAAGCTCAGTTTACTTTGGAAGAAACTTTTCAAAATGATATCCCTTAGAATTTTGAGAATTTTGGATACATTTTTTTCGGAAGACATCAAGTTGTCTTCGGAAGAAAATTGTCTAAAACAAATAACTACTTCTGAGAACTTAACCTTCGGAAGAAATTTGATTATATCTTCCAAAGCTTATATTTGTCACTAAGTACTTATATGTATTGAAGGACTATTTTCTTTTGAAAGCAATTAAGTCTTGTAAGACTTATTTTCTTATTGAATAAGATTTCTGATATTTGATATCTTTCGAAGCAAAATCTATCTAGGAAGTAAAAATACTCTAAGTATTTTTCTTCCGAAGAAAAATTCTTAGAAAACTATGGAATATCTTCCGAAGCCATATGGCTTTGAAAGTTTCCTTAAACCTTCCAACGAGAAATTACTTTTGGAACATTTAGACTTCCAAGAAAACTAACTTTTTGGGCACATTTTCTGAGGTGGAACCGACATCCGGATTTCAAAGTTTATCATTTTGCATTTACTTTGTCTCAAATCCATACCATCTATATTTGTACAATGGTTCCCCCTCTTTCACTATTTTCCTTCATCTGTAAGATGCAAACCCTAAATTCACCCACAAACAGTCCTTGTTCTTAATTCTTCATCTCAAAGTTACTCTAAATGGCCAACCCTGATCCACGAAACCAGCCCGATTTCTCCATGCAACTCCATAGACAACATAATTAGGTTGCTCTATTAGTTTCTGAGAAATATCTTGGTTTCTCAGACGTTTGTCGTTTCTTGGATCTATCCAACTACTTCACCTCCCTCACCATAAATCCTCCACTATATGAAGATTAGCTTTTCGAGTTTTAGAGGACCTGTCAAGAGGTCATTATGGATGTGGAGAAGGCACCGTCTGCCACAGTGCAGGGCATGACAATTTTCATCACTCTAGCCACCAGTCGTACTCATCTGAGGCTGGATGATGAAGAAGGCGAATTGTCCTTCCCAATATCTGTTGTGAATAAGTCCTTCAGGCAGATGGGCTATAAGGGTGATTACTCAGTAAAAACCTTTAAGAAAGGGAAGGTATCCTTCCAATGGAAGTACCTCCTCCATGTTGTCATCCATTGTCTATCAAACAAACATGGAGGTGGGATCAAATTCCGGAAGACCTTTCCTATATAGTCCATGGATTGGTACAAGGGGTCAAGTTCAGGTACTCACAATTTTCTTATACTAATTTACTTGCAAACTTGGACTCCTTAGAATATTATATGTTCCCTAGATATGTCCAGTATATTCTTAACTGTGAACTAGGCTCACAGTTAAGAGGAACAGGTAATGTTCTTAAATTGGAACAGGTGAAGCTTGATATCTTTAAAACAATGAGAAAGCCAACTGTTGGCTTCTCAAGGGTAGAAATAGCCCTGGTCCAAAAAATGTTAGAGCTCATTGCTCAAGGTGACAACTTAGCAACACAAGCTAATGTTGAACCCATACCTTCCACTTCTGCACCACCCACACAACCACAAATCACAATCACCTACAAAGAAAATCCAAACGAACCCTACACAAACTACTCAGGTTGTGTAGGCCCTCATATTCTCACCCATACAGGAGGAAGTGGAAATTAGAGCTCCCACTTCCCCTGAGGAGCAAACCACTTCCATCACTTCAAGGATCAGCGCTGAGGTTCCTCATGCTCAGCCTGATGAGCTCACTACACCAACACCAGCCTTAAGCCTTCACTCAGAGTCTCAAAACTCTAGTGAACAACCTTTGGAGGAAAGCTACCATCCTTAGCCTCTAGACCTCAATCAACCCATACCCAACCTGAATTCTATGATGATGAAGACATGGAATTCAGTGAGTACCATGAGTCTCTCTTCTCCACCCCTGCTCAAAAAAAGATGAGTGCTTCTGACTCACCCATGTCTATCCCACATCATCCACTCACAACTGAGGTAGATCTTCCTAAACTAGTTCAAGAGGTCCATATAGAGGAGGCTCTCATTTCTGCAAGTGATTACATCTCTAAGACCTCAACCATGGCAATCCAGCCCATTGACACTTCAACTGAAGCTGTCATGGTGCAGGGGAAATACAACATCCAAAACTTAGTGCTGGTGATGAGGAAGAAGACTTAGGTCCTATTCTCTCATCCCCTAATGATTCTTCAACTGAAGATAAGGGGAGTCTAAAACTAAAAGTGCAACACTGACTAAAACCTGCACCTATTTAGTCTCAAAGGTCGGTCACCTGGAATCTCAGGTGACTACCCTACAAAAGAGGGTCCATGACCAGCAACTTGAGATCACCAATCTTAAGGGCAAGCTAGCTGAGAGACTACTAAGGAGGACTCAACCAGGGCCACAAGAACCTATGGATGTGGTGGAACTAACCTCTACTTCACCTATGCAAGAAGGTGATGCTATCAAAAGAGGGAGAAAGTCCTACCTGCAATCACAGAACCTGGGAGTTCTTCTCAGAGCATGGACATAGAGGACTTACCATCCTCACTTGATGTTGTCCCTACTCAGCAACCTTCTCAAGTTCACATTGATATGGACTCACTCATACAAAGTCTGTTGAGGAGTGTATACCAAGGGTTATGCTTGCTCCATCTTACCGTGCTGAAAACCCAATAATGGGATAGAGATATGATGATCAAAGGAGAGCCCTAGTAATCCCTAGATCTTAGTGGCAACAAGAGATCTTTAACTTCTACACCTAATATTTTATGAGAGCACCTACCTAGTTGACCTTCCACTTACCAACCCAAGTCAAAATAGGCAAGCTACAAGGTTAGCTGATAGGATTCAATAGAGGGTTCTTGAAGAGTTCAATATATAGATAGAGGCTAGAAGGCAAGACTATTGGTCAACTGGATGTTGAGGTGGAACCCAGATTAGCTTCAAAGGGAAAACCTTGGCTGAAAGCCCAACAGTTGAGCCTGTGAATCTTGAGATAACAGGAACCGCTTCAGCACCCAGTACCCTTAATAGGGCACCAACTGGTGAAGGTGTCTCACAGCCTCTCTCTGGCCAGAGCTCAAGTAAAAGGAAGTTGACTCCTGAGGATATTGAGGAGGAGAAAAGAGAGGGAGAGGAAGCTAAAGTGAGAGAGTTTAAGTGGGTCCCCAGGCTTCATGAAAGCTGCAATTAGAGCTGCCTCAGGCCAAACATCAAGATAATGAGTTAAGGGTAGCCAGAATGAACTACTTGGGGACCAGAAACTACAACATTGATGAACTTATCTCTCTTCTCTTAGAAGAGTTATATGAACTGACTGACATTAAGTTGTCAAAGGAGAGGAAGGAGGCAGAGGATGCAGTTCTGCTCCTCAAGATCAAGAAGAAAGGAGGAAGAAAAGACTCTACAAGCATGCTCCTACCCTCTCCCCAGTTCAAGAAAGCACTGAGACAGAGGCTGTGACAATCGAGCAACAACCTCAGGTATACAAAGAAAAAAACAAACAAAATATGATTAACTACCTAAGTGCCACAGGCCTATATCAGGCATCTATACTTTTTTCCCTTTCATATGAATACATAAAGTTTGAGTACCTCAAGAAGCTTGAGTAACAAGTACAAAAGGAACAAAAAGCTGCTAAACAGAAGATGAGGGAAGAAGCTGCACAATCAAGAGCCATCATCCAAAAGAGTCTAAAGAAGTCTGCTAATATGCAGAAGATGATAAGCTTCTTGAAGCTATAAGGATTGTCCGAAAGGAGGCTTAGCCTAATGTCTCTATCCATCATGGATGAGCGGTGATCAAGCAGAAGATAAAAAAGGGTGAGCTCATTGACTTGTATTCTCCACCAAGTCAGGCTGTACCTGAAGTTGAGGTCAAGGTTGAACCACAAGAGACAACACAACCTGGACATAGTGCTAGACCATAATCAATTTCATCTTTTGATCCACAGCAGGGTCCTGATCCCTCTCCTTTTGAACCTATGAGGGAAGAGGACCCAACTAAGAAAGACACAAGAACAACCTGGTGCTGAAGGCCAGTCTTCTTAGTTGAAATCTGGAAAGAGGAAGAAAAGGATGCCATTAGAAGGGACAAGAAGAAGAAGAAGTCCAAGGCATCTACTCTACATCTCAGGATGGGTAAGAACATCCTGAGGGTGACTAAGAAGAGGCTGCTCATTCAACTCGCATTCAAGTAAGCCTTTAGGTGTAGGAGACCCATCTTGTCCTAGACCTTTGCTTCTAATTCAGATAGATGGTATGTCATTAGAGATCAAGGAGGTCAAGATGTCTACTTCTGGCAAGACATACTTGATCCTCCTCTGCATGATCTCTATGATGAAGAGATACTATAAGAGTTAAGGGATCCTGACCAAATAAAGAAGAAAGGAATGGTCTTGATCCTGATGATAACTGTTAATAAATGAGTAATCTCCTATGTTTTGGTAGCATCAGCCTAGGAAGAGTTTGTAAGGTCTATACTTTGAAGGCTGATGCAACCATAGCATCAAATAGCTCTCAGCATGCATTCATGAAGTGTAAGGGTTAAACCTAAAGGCTCGGGAAATCAAATCAAGATGAAGAAGATCAAGTCATGCGACAAGTCCAAGTTGCAGTGTGATAACTTGCTTCTCGCGTGAAAACATCAAGTTGCACGAGAACTTCTAGTTTAGTATATATAGAAGTTTTGTAATGTAATTTGTAAGCTTTTGTCTCATTTCCTGATTTTCACACTTACTGTAATTTGTCCAAAATCAGAGAGCAATACAACCGAAGTTATTTACATATTGTGTTATGGTCTTCAATTGATATTGAATCTTATCTGTAATGTAACATTCCGCATTCTCATTACTAGATCGATCTTTGTATTATGTTGATCCTTAGAATTGGTAACAGAGCCTTGTTGCTCTAGATCGATTGATTTGAAGATTGAAGTTTATGATTTGAAGAGTTCGTGGGTCTTGAGTTACTTGATATTTGAAGATCTAGTTGATTTCAACAAAATTTGATCAGATTTGAAGATGTTGAGACTGTTTTGTGTGGTGTTCGAAGAATTGATGGTGTTTGGGAGCTGAATCGAACTTAATTGAATCAATTAGAGACAATTAGGATCTTAATTGAACCTAAATCACTAATTGAACACTTAATTAGTCAAATCTAATCAATTTGGTGAAAAATTGAAGCTGAAAACGTTCGAAATTGAAGAATGGATCAGGCAAAAAGTTTGTGAATCTGTGCGAAAAGTTTGATTTCGCGCTAGAAGTAGAAGTTTTCGCAAGAGTTTGTTGAAAAGTTTGTTATAGAAGATTCTTCTAGCGCGAGAAGTTGTTGTTTTACGAAAGTCAGTTTCAGAACTTTCCACGTGAAAAGTTTTTGTAATTTCACGTGAGAACTTGGTTATTCGCGCGAAAAGTATAAGTTTGAAGAATTTTTGTGAAGTTTGATTTCTAAGTGAGAAAATGGCAAATCTGAAGCACATCACTGCTACTCTTAATCTCGACAATGAGATCGAACTAGCATGAAGCCTCCTCGACTTCTCAGCGAAGAAGACTATCCGGATTGGGTCTATCGCTTTGAGAACCGTGTCATTTACACTGAACCCCGAATGATGAGATCTATCAAACAGGGTCCATACATCCCAATTTACACAAAAGACAAGGGAGACCTAGTGCCGAAGCCTGAGTATCTTTGGGATGAGGAAGACATGAAAAAGATGGAGCTTGATGACAAAGCGTATGCTGCCATCATGTAAGGCCTCATTCCCGGAACGCTTACAGCTGGTCAATCATTGCACACAAAGCATAAAACATACATTAACTTTACTAAAATATTGCAGCGGAATTCTTTTAAACAAACCATTTCATATATATATATAATTGCTTTTGCAAAATAATACATCATTGACAGATTACAAAATACTACTCGTTGCATTACATCACAAAAACATTATAATTTAAACAACGGATGCCATCCAAAAATGCCAAGTAGCTGCCCTGTGCCATCCTCAGCAACATTCACCTGCCAACTGGAAAAATATAAAAGTCAGCGTTGCTGAGTGAGTTCTAGTTTTATAAATAAAATACTTTCTTTCGTTTAAAACCTTTCTTTACGTTCATATGCGATCATGCATCATACGTACACATAGATAATATCATTATTATCTTCCATTACCATTCATTAATTCCATTCAATGTACGTCATCATTTCATTCATTAACCTTTCTTCGTTCATTCCTTCCGAATCAATGTCATCAGCTATACCCCAAACGTAGGCGCAAAGCGGGTACTAGCCGAAGTCTATAAATAGACCCCCATTCATTGCGCACAAAGCCTGGCACCAGTACCGTGGCAAGCGACAAGGATTCCATACATAAGTTTATTCCAAACATAGGCACAAAGCGGGTACTGGGCCGAAGTCTATAAATAGACCCCCATCATTGCGCACAAAGCCTGGCACCAGTACCGGGGCAAAACTTATCCTTTCATTAATGCATGCATTCTTTCATACTTTACGTTCCTCTTTTCATTATCTTCCCGCTTTACGTTACATAATACTTTCCAATTACTTTCATAAACATACCACGTAAAGCCACGGAATAATATATGTAATAAGGAACGTAACATAAACATAACCATACCATACATAACTCATCACATCACATATGACATCATAAAGTCAACTTACATTACCCCTGGGAACATCCCAAGTCAAAGCTACACTTTACATTTTCCCCAAAATTTCAGAAAAATATTACTAAGGCCTAGCGCATGAGCACTATGCAGGCGCATGACCTCTCAGGCGCATGGGAACACTTAGGCGCATGGGGAACTTTCAGTCGCATGGGATACTTCGGGAGCATGACCCAACACTTAGTCTCCTGGGCAAATTTCTAGGCGCCATGGGCACTATGCATGCGCATGGAACACTTAGCCAAATTCAGCCTATCTTAGGCGCATGGATACTATTCGGGGCATGGGTTTCCAACACATACTAATAATATCATAATCAATCCCAATTCATCAGTTCATCATGTTCTAACTTAGTTCTAGCATTCTAAGCATCACACATGAACATAAACGATCATAACATCAAATCACCCAAATCATAACCCACCCACATTCACACTACACTTACTTACGGGTACAAAACCTATTTCATAAAAAACATACATACATGCATTTCTAGCCCAAAATCAGTTAAAACAAGTAAAAAGGGGGTTTTAGAACTCACTTAGCAGCTTCGAATATGACTTCCTTCAAACCCGTTGCACTATGAGTTCAACCACCTAAAACCACCAAATCACAACCCGAACACACTACAAACACATAAGTATATAATCAAGGCATAGCCAGCCAAGAACATTTAAAAAACACAAATTCTTACCTTGAATTCGAATCCTTCTTCTTCTTCTCTCTAGAATCGAAGTTTTCTGCTTTCTCTCTCTAGAATCGCCAGAAAGGGAAAAGTGGCATGGCATGGGCGGCCATGCTACTTTTGTACAAAA
>JACCIY010001563.1:0-88016 GCA_025506505.1 Flaveria sonorensis
AAAAATAAAGAAGTTCTTACATATTGTCCATGTATTAATGGTTATCGATATTTTCTGGAATCACGTACTAACTATGCCAAATTGGTAGAAATTTGCTAATGTTGTAATGTTCTCTTGTGTTGAAAGGCCATGATTACAATTTCTAACTATTTGAAATTCAGTCTTTTGCAGGCATCATTAATTGTATTTGTCTCATCTTTTTCCTTTTTTGACATCTATTATCTCACTGTCACTTAGACTTCGGGACACTATTGAAGAGCTGCGCCGTTCTTTGGAGCCCAAAGAGAATGCTATCGAGACATTGCAACAGTCACTAATGGAAAAAGAACAGGTATTGGACTGTTTAAAGTTAAACTAGTTTTACTTTTAATAGTAAAAGATTACTTGTGACTACACAATATTTTGTTGTTTTCTCAAATTAATTGTCTTTTTTTATTAGTGAACTGATTAAGTTAGTTATCCTGCTGGAATCTTCAACTGTGACACAAATATTAGGAAAAATAAGGTTTTAATGGTAGAGTAGTTTAATCAACTTGATATTGGCAGATGCTAGACAACATGCGAGGGCTATTGCAAGCTGCAGAAGAAAAGAGACTAGCCTCATTGGCCGAACTTTCTTCAAAACATCAACAGGTAAATTGTGTGTAGATTGATGGTGGTGAATACGAGTATAAGTTTTATCCAGTATATCTTTACCACAATTTTGCTAATCTAACATCTCTGTTGTACTTTTCAGCAAATAGCAAATTTGGAAGCTCAACTTGCGGACTCATCAGCAGATAGAACCAAAGCAACAGAAACAATATCTTCTTTGCAGGTAAATAAGAATTCATAGATATTTACATAAATATGTTAATCTTTAAAGCTGACATGCGCCATTCTCTTCTATTAGAAACTTGTTGCAGAAAAAGAGTCAAAACTAGCAGAGATGGATGCAGCATCTACTGGTGAAGCAGCTAGACTCAAAGCTGCCATGGAAACTATTAAAGGAGAAATAATTCACCTGAAAAATGAGCATGTATGAACTGAATAGTCTATACTTCACAAATTTTATGTTATTGGTAGCATATATAGGTTACATAGTGCATTTTCTTAATAATTTTTAGGAGAACGAAAAGGAAAAATGGGAAGCTGCTTCCCAGGCACTGAGCAGAAAGCTGGAGATTGCTGAGGATAAGTGTATACGTGCTGAAGTTGAAGCTGCCAAAATGAAAAGTATATATATCACCTCTAAGTTTGACTTTTTATTTCA
Source organism: Flaveria sonorensis (assembly GCA_025506505.1). Lineage (NCBI taxonomy): Eukaryota > Viridiplantae > Streptophyta > Magnoliopsida > Asterales > Asteraceae > Flaveria > Flaveria sonorensis. The sequence continues at coordinate 1,253 of JACCIY010001563.1, forward strand.
ATACATTTTTTTATGGACCTAATGATGGAAACCCACAGGTCAAATGGATCTAGAAATATCTTTGCAAAGTCAACTGTCAAACACAAAAGACGCTGAACTAATGGCTGCTAAAGAGGAGGTACTCATTGTATTTATGTTTCTGTGTATCCATCTTGTTGGGAATTTATGAGTTCATTTTAGAAACATTTTTGGCAACGAAGAATAGAACATGTAACCTTCAAAACATTTTATCAAAGTTCTCACCATGGATCCAATTGCAAGAAGATGAAACCAAAACAAACCATAGGGTGTTAGAAAATACTAACTCCTTATTTATAGTCAAAACCAAAAGCAAGACAGGATGAAGAGACCAAAGTAGATCACATCCAAAGATTAGTCCACACCAAGCATTTGACCTTTAAGGTGGCTCTAGCCAATATAATCCTTCTTCTAGTCAAGATATGATGAACATATACCCAATAACACCTTTTTAAAACTCCTTTAAATAGAGTAGAATATATGTGGAATAAACACAAGATTACACCAAGAACATGCAACGAACTAACACCCACTTAAGTGAGATTGCATATTGTTTTAGTACTCAAAATTGAGCATCACAAAACCAATTTTTGTGGTTTAAAAGTTAGACATAAACTTTGATTCTTATTTCTTGTTTGGCCGATCCATATCTAAATGGGCATGATAATCATTATTATATATACAAGGCCATACATCCTATATGTATGTCCTCACACATCATCATAATATTTATCGAATGGTGGGTACCCCCATTCCTTATCTGGGAGAAAAGGGTTTTTCTTTCAATTAATGGTGTAAAGCATGGTCATTATACATACATAATATAATGAATTGTAGGATATTATCAACCAATGCCTAATAGCATCATCTCATGTACCTTGTGCATCACTAGATTAGATTAGTCACAAGACCATCACCCTCTTTTATCTCCTCTATTCTGTCGAGAACTAAGAGGTAAGGAGGTGATGTCTTTGATTAAATTATACAAGTAAGATATACTTGTAACTAATCTATTTAGGAACCATAGATTTTATGGTTACATCTTAGCTATTGAGTTTCATGAATTTTACGGTTCTATTTTAACTAAAATGATTTCATTATCCATTTCACATACACTTATATAAAATAGATAATCAAAGTTAGGATGATTTATTTCCACATAATAAACAATTTAAAGATTCTTTCATGTGTATTTACATATGTGTAAATTACTATGAACAAAAACATACACTTTAGTAATTGTTACAAATAAGAATTATTAATTCATCTTGATAGGGTTATGTATGTTTAAACATATCTTTGATAATTTGCTTAGCGTGTGACCCTTTAGGATCACATATCAATAGCAACATTATTGGACATTGTGCCTTGGGAGATATAGATCCAACACATCTTGTTTATATTTGACGCATTTTGAGATCATACTTTTAATATGCAGATCAAACGTCTAGAAAGTGAATTCGCTTCCTATAAGTCTCGTGCTCATGCACTTCTTCAGAGAAAGGAAGCTGAGCTAGCTTCTGCTAAAGATAATGAACAACTTAAAGCTCTTGAAGAAGCACTAAAGGTTTATATGTTTTTCAGTGCATATTTTGGCCTTCTTCATGATGGGTGGCACTTATATTTACTCACATATACCAAATCATTCTTTTAGGAGGCTGAAAATGAAATACTGATAATGACTGCTGAAAAAGACAAAGTCCTACAAGATCTTGAGAATGCTTTAAGTCGTCATGACAAAGAACTCAGTGCTAGGTAGCTTGCTACTTTCCTTTTGAGATTATTGTTTTCATGTTTTCAGTTTTTGCTAATCATTTCTAGCCTCATCTTCTATTTTGATATCTGATCTTTGTGTCATGGCTGAGTTTATATATTTCTTTCCTTAGAGATGAAGCTCTTAGCCTTGTTGAGCAACAAGTGAAGAACATGGAAATGAAGCTCTCTTCCGCACTTTCTAGTCATCAATCTGAGAAAGAATCTTGGGAAAAGAATCTTCAAAACGTGGAAGAAACTTGGCAGTGTAAACTAAAATCATTTTAATTTTACAAGTTCTTAAAAAAAGAACTTTACCTTAAATTTGTTAAGATGGCGAAATTAACTATTCCGCAGTGAGATTTCAGGCACTTAAATCCGAACTTGAAGAACAAAAATCATTGCCTAGTGAAACCCTTCAAAAAGAAGTACAGAATCTCCAAACACAATATAGAAAATTAAAGGTGCTATTTGATAAATTTGTATGTTGAGACTAAATGAATTTACACTCTTCTTAAATTCTTTTTCTATTTTATTATAGGAAGAGCATGATTCATTTCGTGATCTTGCTGATAAGTTAATTGAAGAGAAGGACATGGAGATTACAAGGCTTACAGACAACAATAAAAATCTTCTTCGTTCATTATCATCAAAACCATTGGTATCTCAATTGTTCCTCTCTTACCCATCATGCGTTTTATTTTCATTTTGTTATTTTTCATTTTGCCATACTATTAGTTGTCTTTTATTTTCAGGCAAATAACAATGACAATAGCCAAAATATGGGTACATCAAACTCAAACACCTCTGTTGCAGAACAACAGATATTGGTATGCACAATTTTTCTCTATCCATGAGTATTCCAAATTTTAGATGCTTGTTCTGTTTCTATACTTTATGAAAATACTTGCCTGTTTTTCACTCCAAATACATCATGATTTATGACGTTTAAAATTCAGATTTTGGCTAGGCAACAAGCTCAAAGGGAGGAAGAGCTAGCTCAGTCACAACGGCATATTCTTGCACTTCAAGTAAGTTTTAGTGGATTTATGTTTTTCAGTTATATCTTTTTTTCTATAGTAGATTCTTATGCACTTTATTCCAGGAAGAACTTGAAGAGCTTGAACGTGAAAATCGTCTTCACAGCCAGCAGGTGGGTCAATTTGAGTTCGGGTTTAAATAACTTGGGAGTTGATCCACAATCACTTTTTTATTCAATCTCACTTTAGTTAATGTGCCATTTGTGAATTTAGAAACGATATTATTACCACAATTATCTGAATCTTGAATAAAAATGAATTAGGAAGCTGTATGCACCTGTTTGACCCATTCCCTTTTTAGTTAAAAAAGTTCTCTGACATGTGACATGTCTGAGGTAAAACACACCTAAACACATTCGTAAGTTCTAACTTTTCAGTATCAATTGTTTTGTATTAACCCACAGGAAGCTATGTTGAAAGAAGAGCTTCGAAATATGGAAAGATCAAAAAAGAGGGAAGGAGTGGATATGACGTATCTTAAAAATGTCATAGTAAAGCTTCTTGAGACAGGTATTTTACATGGTGATCAGTTGTGGAACCTTAGTTAAAGTTAAATTTAGTTACAATGCCATAAGATCCTATCAATATACCTAAAACACTGCAAATAAATTTATCCTACTGAGCTTGTATGTGAATAGGTGAAGTGGTGCTCTACTACCTGTTATTGCAATGCTCCTCCAGTTCAGTCCTGATGAGGTGAGTAAATCGTCTACTGAAAAATCAACAGACCATTATATAAGTTGTCAAGATTCTATTTGTTCAAGCCATTTGGGATGTTAATCTTCCCATTTTTTCATACAATTAGTAGTTAAGATTTAATTTTGCCTATTTGATTTATGAGTTCATCTGCACTCCACAGAATAGACAAAAGAATATAGAAGTAAACGTAGATGTGGCAAAATGGGTGAGGTTGGGTTTGCGCATCATTACTTTTTGCTCATTGTTTAGTAGTTAATTAATCAGTTTATTTATTGACAGTAATTACATAAACATTACTAATAATCCACTTTGAATACACTTTGGGCTACTTTTGACCTGTTAAATCCACTTGGCCTGTTTCATTTTTAAAAAAGTTTTAAGATTTACCCATTAGGATATTAGGCGTTGAATATGTTAAAAGAAGCTTAACTGGCCCATATTTTAGATAATTGGGTCAAAGTTGTCACCTCTAAGTAAATGGTGAAGGACTATTTGCTTATTGATCTCTGGCCATTGTTGATCCACGGTAGAGACAGCAATATCTGATAGATTGACTTGGTAATGATTGATCACTAATTGGCCAATTGGGTAAAATAAAAAGTAAAAGCTAAATAGAAAGCGGCTCAAACGAGCTTGACTGTTACAAAAGTTGTTTTTTAATGCATACAACATCTTGAATAATTTATTCCGTTAATCGATTAATATGATTATTTTTGTTGTAATATAGTATTATAGTTTTCCATAATCTTTATATAGCACATCGATCATTTATAAAAATATTATAATATGGACAAATTTTGTGCTGTGTCAACTCAACTTGACCCATTTCAACCTTTAATATTTACCCATTTTGACCTAAACTTGTTTTGACTCGTTAATCTAATCATCCATGACCCATCTTGCCACCACCAATCCATGGTGTCCCGTGTCCAAACCCCAAAGTCTTAAACCAGATAACATGATGCAAAAAAATAATTTGTCATCTAGCATTTAAGCAACTACACTGATACCTAATTTTAGCTTATGACGTGTAATTGCAGTTGCAGAAGTGTCAAAACGCTTATCGCACTTTTACTGATGCTCCACCAACCCCAGGAGGCGGCGAGTCACCAAGTACTGGGCTCTCGCTTTTTTCACGGTTTTCCTTCACATAGGAAGCCTGATGTCACCTATGATTCTTGTATTCTTTTTGTAACAATTAACTTTTTAACAAACTATAGCATCATTATCAGAGGGGAAATTATATACAACATATATGGAGTCTTGAAGTTTTGTATCCTGAATTCATCATAGTTTCAGTGGTGTATAAAAGTTTGATACATTTAGCCTTTCTTTTCTTCCATTTACAACCTACTCATATTATTATATTGTTCAAGCGTTCCTCTAAATTGTGTGGTTTTTTACTTTCTTTTATATATATATAGTGTAAAAGTGCTGTTCACATTTCAATGATTATTAATTTGTGATTCTTGTAATCATTTTCTCACCATATATTTTCAGCTCACGAAATGAAAATCTAACAAATGGTATGAACGTTGCTACTATGGCTGAAGTGCGTCGAGTTGAACTTGAATTCGAGCATACGATGTTAGTTTATCTTAAACTTGTGGTAGCTCGACAAATCTTTTCATGGAAACTCAGGTGGATACAAACTATTGTGTTGTAAAAACGTGCCTAGACATGAGGCAACCTAGATGATCGGTAATGGTTATTGCACTTCAAGCAACGACATACAAGTGTCTCGAAGCACATCATGCCTATGCACATCCTGTTGCACTTCAAGCAATGACATAGGAACGCATTGTAGCGATGACATACGAGTCTCGTAACGCATTGTGCCAATGCGCATCCAACATAATGAAAACCGAAAGAACTGGTGTGTCTATGTATTCTCTCTTCTTTTCTGCTCATGAGAGTAGTTTTTATCCTCAAACAAAGTATAACTACAGACTCATGTCACTATAATATTTACAAATGTCTTTTTTACGTGGAGACCACTGATAATTATGCTTATTTAAAATGCATTGGTATTTGATCAGCGCAAATTTTAATTTTGTTTCTACCTGCATCATATTTCATCCAAAATTATACATACTTCAGATACATTCATTCTTTATGTTTTACCAGTTACATGTAGTATTAACGTATTTTTTTTTAATAAAACATGTTTAATAAAAAAAATCATATGATGGGCGTCTCGCTTTTTAAAGCACAGAATCGAGGAAGATTTGATTCTATGCGGCACAAAAATAACCATAAGAACTAAAAAGCAAATTCTATTCAAGCTTGACCCATATATATTCAAGATACATTCATAGCTCATAAACTGGATAATAATTGGAGCTAATATCTTATTAAAGCAAATATCTAGACTCTTTTATGGGTAATCTTACTCGCTAAATTTAACTTGATCAGTCTTGATTCGAGATCAAAAAGTTATACTTGTTTGCAGCCTTAGTACTCAAATCCCCTCTTTTATCAATAAGCCTGCAGTTTGTTGATGTTCCTGGTGCATATTCATCAGGACCTTTAGTTAAAACAGAAGCACAACTGCATGTCTCACTCGTCGCCTGTGTCATGTATGTGGAGATGCACTTAGGAGAAGGATTCATAAGTTATGCTCTATAGGAAAGTGATGTAAGCTATCGGGTAACATTGAATAACTTTTATTTATTTCAATAATACACTATAGTTTTGAGGATATATTGGTTATGTTGAGTAGTCTTCCCATGTATCTTTGTTGGCATTTGGCAATCTATGGATATGCGGTTAAAGAAGCTTAAATGGTTAATTAGCATAGTCGTCATTGGATCTTCCCTCGTCACCTATGGCTACATGTTCAAAAAAGTCTTTGCTCGCATCTGCGACAAAAACCACACACAAAGGATCAACTGTATATTAAACAGTAACAAAAAATAATAACTATTTATAAAACAGATTGTCGCAGAAATGGTTAATAATTAAGACATAAACATACCATGTTTCATTGTTAGAGATGGAACTTGCTCTTTTACATAACCAATCACCTTCGCTGGTATTCCTGCAGCCATACTTCAGATAAAAAACACAAATTATCAGACTACATGGTTTTAATGTTTGATATAGGCCCAACGAAAGAAACAAAATTATTTCGTTTGCAGTATATATCATGTCTCACCTATGTTGAGGAACATCCTTAAGAACGAGGGAACCCGAAGCTATCATTGCACCTTCACCAATTTTAATATTCCCAAGTACAGTTACACTAGCTCCAATCAGGGCACCCTCCCCAACTTTTGGATGTCGATCCCCTGTTTCTTTCCCACTTCCTCCCAAGGTTACACCCTATAAATAAAAATAGTTACACTCATAAATGCCAACTAGAGGTGAAATGGGCACAACCAGGTTAAAGTTGAAAGTGGGCGAACCAGGTTCAAAATGGGTTCAGGTTGAAAGTGGCAGAACCGCGAGGCATTGACCAGCAAACAAATTTTGCCCCTTCTTTATGGTATTTAATGTTTTCATAATGATAACAAAAGCAATATTATACAACAATAATCCAAATCTTTGAACATAAATGATTCAGAAGGTTGTATGCAATAAGAACAGGACTTTGGGCGAATTTCAACGCATTTGACACATTCCTCTTTGGTGCATTTAAGATAAAACACAACCCAAATCAACTCATTCATAAACAAATGGGCCGTCAATGTTAGTGGTTTAGAAAAATTCAGACCTCACTTTACACCATATATTTAACCTTAAACCATTTAAATTGCTCCCAAATATAACCCAAACTTCAGTACATTGAGATGGCTTACGTTACAGTCCATGCAGATTAATTGATCAAATTAGCTATAATTGGAACTTACTTGCATTAGTGAAACTCTATCTCCAATAACAGCAGTTTCTCCAATAACCAAGCCCGTTCCATGATCCAATAATATTCCCTCTCCAATTTTGGCAGCTGTGTACCCACAAGATAAACAATTATCAGTAAAATCCAACAGAAATCTACTATTTACGTTGAGGAAATCATTTTTGAAACAATACCTGGATGTATATCAACTCCAAACACCTAGATTAAAGTTAAACTTTGTAAATAAGAAGAGTCATCTTAAATATATATAAAATTAATAAAAGGTACTGTAAATAAGATAAATTGCAAAATCATGTGTTACCTCGCTAACTCGACTTTGTAGTGCAAGAGCCAACACCTTGCGTCCTTGATTCCACAATGCATGCGCTACTCGATGTGTTTGTAAAGAATGGTAACCCTACAAAAGTATCATGAACTATGGATTTATCACTACACATCAAAGAAGGTTATATAAGCCAAAGCAAAGAAAAACATATTTGGTAATAGTTTTCATGAAAGTGAACTAAATCATACAAATTTGCTAAAAATACTCATGAGAAAAGTTCAATTCTAACTGAAATACCTTTAAGTGTAGAAGAGCAGAGCAATACGACAAACATGATGGATCTCTTTCTTTAAATGCCTGAGGGAAGTAAGTTAGTCACTTAATTGAACAATAAGATATACTCCTTTTTAAATTTAACTACCAACACAGCCCAAAAAAATCAGTAAATGACATAAAATTGACAATGAAGACATGCTAATGACATCACCTGTAGATCCATGCGTAATGCCCGTTTGATGCCTCTGTTTTGAACCAATACATCACAAAATATATCCATTAATTGGGTTTCTAATAAAGTATTATTTTGGAGCCGGTTAGCAATAATAAATCCCAACGCTCGCTCCAAACAATCATGTGACAGTATGCTGGCATATAAGAAGCTGCTTAGAATTGGTTCATTCTCTGCCTGAAATTTCACGTCAAATAACCAAACTTAGAATCACCACTAATATATAGCAACTTCACACAAATCACATTCCAAAACTGATCATCTAAGATATGCATTCAGTTAGCGTATATTTTCACAAATCACTTCGACCAATTGTCCAATCACATAATTCTTGATTCGCCTCTAACTGTAACTTATAATCACTACAGTAACCTTATTACAACTTATTTAAAAAAAAGTACCATCTTTATGATAAATGAAGTTGTTTCTCCTTCAACCCAAAAAAATCCACATCACAAATTTTACATGTCTTAAGAAGAGTACAATTACGAAATTTAACATCAACAATTTAACATACATTTGATTTCCTTAAAGTCACTTAACTTTATATTAAAAGGATGGACAAAGAATCAATCTTGTTAAATTGTGTTCAATCATTGGAAAAACCTTTTTCAATAATATATCTTTGAGCTTTTTTTGTAAAGTAGAGATCTTAAGGGACCAAGAGAATATCAAATAATTAGACTAATTCAAGAACCTACCACATAATTACCTTTTTGGGAAAAATCTTCCAACAACAATTACATGCATCAATTAGACTATACAACCTAAAGATCATCCAATCATATTGACAGAAGTACAATCATTGCTCCAAAAGATAAACCACCATCTTAATTCCACATGTTAAATTTATTAAAGTATTCATCTTTCCACTATCAAATACCTGTAAATCAAAGTTTATCAAGAACTCAAAAACTCTACGTTAACTGCAGTTACAAATTACCTCAGCCTTGGCCTCTAATCTAACAGCATCCCAAATCGAATCACCCACAACCGAACCCGAACAGGCAACCGGGTCGGATCTTGGAGACAACCCACCTCTCGCATACACCGGAAAGATCCTCTCCACCTTATTTCGCATCACCATGATCGATGCGGAGGTGGAGGCGGCCGAACTAGGGTTCGAACCCGTGGTTTCGGGTCGACCCACATGTTTTTCTTCATCAAGTTCCTCGAGAACCGTATGAATTGAATGCATTTCGGATAAAGGGCCCAAACAAGCGGCCATTGATGAGGAGAAAGTGAAGGTTTTTAGGGTTTGAATTGGGTTGTTAAAGCGGTGATGAAGAGGTGGAGATTCGTGTTCTTGCGGTCGATAGCAGTGGTTCCAGTGCACAAAAGGTTAAAGAGATCATCGTCATCATCATATCATATTATCGTATGGCTTTTAGCGGTTCATTTGAAGGGGCATATTTTATGTGTTTTTATATGAAGATGATGTTTTGTGTGAAATAGTAATGCATGTGGTTTTTATATGTAAAGTGAGTTCTTTATTCCATTATTCATTAGGATAGTAACATCTCTTTTTTAATCGTTGATAGCTTTTCTTTGTATTTCTACTGATTCTTTTTTCAATAATTGAGTAGTGTAAGTGTATTATTATTGTGTGTCGTTACCCACATAAATATATATTAAGAGTAGTTTGATTTGACACATTTAATTAGGTACATTAAAATGTTATCGGTACATCACCGTCACTTATCCAAACATCGCTGAGAGTTAATACGTATGTAATGGGCAATCCTGTTTGCATTACCTTAGTCGTGTTCTATTAGTAATGTGTAAGATATAATATGGGTCTTATGATCCAATATTGTATGAATTACCCTTTCAATTTTACTACTCTTTTGACTTAATATTGATCGTATATGTAAATATATTATTTTAAACCATATCTTTTCAAGTATAATGGAAATAATAAAAAAAATACTAGTATCACTCCCGAGCACAGTGCGATTGGAATCTGACAAACTTTGTGCTTGTTGGCACGGCTTGATATTGAAAAAAACTCATATTAAAACATAGGAAAGAATAATAACGTCATAACGTGGAAATAATCATTTGATATGTGATGATTATACGTGTTAAAGTATAATAAAAATAATTTTTAATAATTGTTATCCTAAAGTTTAATTATAACCAACTCTTGTAAGTTACACTAAGTTAATTTTTTTTTTCGTTTCTCATGATTGATAGTCTTTTTATATTTTTATTTTAATTATACTATATTTGACATTATTAATGCTTATTAATAAATACGGTTATAACTAATTATGATGTATGAATTCGTTGGTTTTTTAAGTGAAAAATCTATCTACTCCTACTTTAAATTGTATTATGTATGAGTTTAAACTCGATACCCCCTTTCTAAAAAACAAAATATTTAGCATGACGTAAGTCCTAAAATCTTTCTATATAAGTTTATTAGTATTGGAATGAAATGGATTTTTTAATGCTTTAAAAATCTAAACTTTAAATCTAACAATATATTAACAAACATGTTAGCGAATTGGAATGGAATGGATTAAGAACTTGTTACAAGTATTAGTTGTTGATATACGGTGCTTATATCGTAAACATATCGTGAACGATAAAAGAGTAAGTAAACGGTTAATAAGTCTTACTTGTATAAGGTTTGTTTATGTAACTAAACATTAAAAACATTATAGCGTCTCTTTCATCTTTTAGTCTCAACCATCAATTTTCTCTTACCTTGTGATCAATGACAACTTGACACTAGGACCAGCAATACCGATCTAAAAAGGTTTCAATTACGGGTGGAAGGACCACTACGATGCATGTTGTAGTAAGGGTTTCAAGGATGAAAGGAACATTGTTGTGATTCCTAATTTGGGAGAATAACCCATTACGGAAAGAGTGCACATGTTAAATGTTAAGTAGCAACCAATCTCAATTTGATCAAGGTCGTGTGAAATCTTTAAATATTTAAAATGAATTTAACGTACATTTCCTTAGCATGTGTGATATGCATATGGTTTGCCGCTCAAGATCATTAAAAAGCTCATTAAGACAAGAAGACATGGTCGTTGTTTGTTATATTTGTTATTAAATGTTTAAAAACATATTAGATCATTGATTACAAGATTAACTTTTGTACAAAGGTGAATGTTAATTTTTTTTGAACGACAAATGTGCAACCCTGCTCCATTGGATAGGTGTTATCTTAATCGGGCTCACCTATCCGTTTCCCAGCAGGGACCGCACACCAACCCCCTCAAGAAGAAATCCATTACTAAGAAAACCCACTGGCTCAACTCTGAAAAAACATTTTGTTCAGAGTGAGACTTGAACCCATGACCTTCCAATATTTACATGCCATGTGTACCTCACCTTAACTAGTTGGGTTAAGGATCATTGGTAAGTGAATGCTAAATTAGTTATTTTTTATAATATAGCTGAATTATTAAATAAAAAAGTTATTAACTATATTTTTTTTTAGTATTTATAGTTATTTTTTATCAACAATCCCAAGTTTTTTTTAAGATAAATCATAAATACATCCTACTCTACAGATTTGAACCTTAATATTTTGATTTTAACAATTTAACAATAAGTGAGTAATGAAAAAAATAGTAATTGCATAAATATTTTAACCTTATAATCAGTGTTTTTCTGCTTTATTAAAGAGCACCTTATAATTAGTTGTCTTCCTACCATTGGTTTTTAACCCAATTGTTTAAGATAAGATACTCATGACATGTAAATATTTGGAGGTTATGGGTTCAAGTCTCACTCTGAGCAAAATACTAAAAGTTGAGCCAGTGAGTATTATAAGAAATGAGTTTACTGCTGAGGGGGGTTGGGGGTGCGGTCCCGACTGGGATACAGATAGGCGGGATAGATTTAAATAACACCTATCATTCGAATCAGGGTCAACGTTGTGACAACTCATCCAAAACTCACACGATTTCGATTTCCTTGTGCCAATGCATAGACCAGTGATGGAACATCACCATGTACGCAATTTTCGGGACGAAAATTCTTTCAACATGGATAATGTGACATCCGGTAATTTTCAGTTACCAAACTCCGTTAGTTCCGTTAAGTCTTGCATACACGTGTCGTGCACACACACTAGTTGTCGTTGAACGTTGGTGACTTAACAATAATCAGTAATGTTAAATTGATGATAATTAAGTTAACAATGTGATTATTAAGTTATGTTTATGTGATTTAAATGTTAACTGTAATTTTATCGCGTAACGTGAAAACGTGTATATTTATTTCGTGTGTTTTGTGATAAATGGAAATTATGCATGATTGTTATTTGTGATTAATAATAATTGTGTTTAGTAGTTAAAAACTATTTAAAAACTATTCAAAAAGCCTAATCTTTATAAAATACAAAATGCAAGGGTTTAAAGGGTATTTATGCAAAATTAAATTAATAAAACTAAAACTCCAACCCTAATCCCACCCTACGGCCGCGATCGACCTCCCCACTCCACAAACCTGCGATTTCAGCCAAGAACAAGCATTCACATTCGATTTTGGACGATTTCAAGCATCACAACAAGTTAGAATCATCAATTGCAGCCATTACACGTTTAAAGGTTAGATTTTTACATGTTTTTGATGATTCTTCATGTTGGCCGAATGTTCCATGCGAAAACTGCAATTGGTGGTCGATTGATGCCTAGTTGTTGATGTTAATGTGTTTACTAGATAGATTACATGTTAATTAACGTCAAGTATGCAATAAAGTTGGATTTTTACAAGTTTTTATGGAAATTACATTAGGGCCGAAACCCTAACTCGAAAATCTGAATTGATGTTAGTTGTTGGTTGTTTGATGATGCTATTATGTTAGTTGGATTGTATAGATGCTAGTTAACGTCGATTTTGCAAGAAAGCTTTGATTTTGATTCATGGTTCATAGGTTACTAGATAGTAACTTTATTTTGCATGAATTGATGATTTGATGATGTATGAATGTTATGGGTGTGTTTGTGATGATGATTAGATGCTAGGTTGATGATATGAACAATTTAAAAATCAAGAAGATGTCTTATAGTTCATACATTGCTAAAAATAGTAACTTTTGGTGTTGAACGTTGATGAATCATGATGATTAGGTGTTGTTGATCATGTTTAGATGTTGTCATGGATTGGATTGGTATATAATTGATGAATCCATGAATGTCTTGGGTGTTTGATGAAATTGGGATGTACTTTCCCAAAAGGGAAACTTTAATTGTGCAAATCCTTGAATTGGATGATTTGAGCATGTTTGGGATATTAGGATCATGCTAGTGTGTTCATGGATGGTTTCTAAGGTGATGAAATGTGTTGTTTAGGTTATAGGGATGTTGATTTGGTTTGTTACCTGTTTTGGCCTGTTGTGATTCGCATGACTTGTGTGATATCTAGTTGTATGATGATCTAGGTAGTACATGTGGTTAATGAAGTGCTATATGTAATCAAGTTGTATGTGAACATGTATGATATGCTGTTGTGTTAGTATTAACGAGTTATCACCTATAATGTCACCAACGGGTCAAACGGGTCAACTGGGTCAAATGTGTCTTGTCTTTCTAAAACCTTGAGTTCTTTGGTTGTAAGCACTTAGGGTTTCATGTTGATTCTGTGTACACGTACTTATGTACTCTGTGTTCTAGGTGACCTTTGAAGGTTGTCTTTCCCCTCTTTCTTTCAAGTTAAGCTCTAAGTTAATTCTTGCGCGCATCAGGTGAGTTCTTGCCCCACTCATTTTACATAATCTCTTTTGGGGGAGATAGCATACTGTTGATCACAAACGCTTTTATATATGAGTGTGTATAATATTGATATAGTGCTGTTTACCATGGAAAGTCCTCACACTTTCGGATTGTTAATATTGACTAGCGGGGAAATTTTGGGTAGTACTACTGGGTCTGACGAGCCCCACCTGTGTGACTCGAGGTCATACGGGTGCAATTTTGTCCTAACATATATTCGTCACGACCTGGTAAGTCGTGACGGGAGGCAACAAACGTAACACAGTCAGCTTCGATCGCGAAATCACTATGATTAATATTTTTATGTTAATAGACTAGCTATCTATTGCAATACACTACTTATGCTCTGGAAACTGTTGATTGGTTTATATTTTAACGCAAACTCTTGAACTCACCAACCATGTGTTGACTTGTTTAGTATGCTATTCTCAGGTTAAGGTTGCCAGTTGCCTAGGAGCACGCACATCAGCATTGTTGAGTTGTCTACATTTGCCTTGTTTACAAATTTGGGATTATTTTCATATTAAACAATTGTGTTTGGGGCGTATGTTTTGCGCATTCTCTTTACATACTACTTGTTTTGGGTTTTCTGGTTTTAAAAACGCTTCCGCAGTATTTTAAACGTTAACTCTGGTTTTGTTTATTAATCATATAGAGTCGTTCTTGGTAACTAATGACTGAGATCCTGGTATGTCACGCGCCTCGCGGTAAAACCCCGCTCGCGGATTTTGAGGGTGTGACAGATTGGTATCAGAGCCATTGGTTATAGGGAACTAGGTTGCATACACACACTAGACTATAACCGCACAGTTGTTAGTTACTCATCGCTTACTCTCCTTACTGTATACTCATTGGCATACGCAACACGTACTTCGCAGCATGGCATCGTCGTCCAGAAATTTAGGCAAGAGACCTGCACGATCTGATCACCTCCTACTTCTCCCGTACCGGATAGGGGATTTAACTGGCCTCGACATCCTTATCCTCCTGGCGAGATAGACTGGGATCAGCCTTTCATACCTCCTGAGCTCGATCCTCCGCGTAACTGGGATTTCTACCCCACTTACATAAACCGTATGGCTTATAGAGAACGCGTACCACCAGTAGCACCTACACGACCTAGGACTAGGTCATCAACCGCCTCTACTTTGCCTACACTTCCTACTTTGAGCATCCTCTGGAGCAGGCATTTGCAGCCCTAGTAGCCACACTGGACACAGAGCGACAGCGGATTAGAGGACTCACTGATGAGAACTCTGCATTACGATCTGAGATGCGTCAGCTGCGTTTCCAGGTAGAGACGCTTCAGGAGCGACTTTCGATGGCCATTGGTGGACATCATACGCTGGCAGGCAACGTGGTAGCACTTAGTGGGCGCATGGACGCACAAGATCACCATAACGTTGTGATCGATGATAGGTTTGCTGATTTAGAGGCACAACTAGCAGCACTTCAGGTTGTTGAAGCCCCTGCACCTTTGGTGGACCCTGATGAGGAAGACCCAGAAGAGAACCCGAGGAAGCCCCCGAAGAAGAACCAGTAGAGATGGATGAGGACAGTGACGGATCTGATGTACTGGACTGATCCTACCTTTTAAATGACTTAGACTATGTAGTGTTTCTTTTCTTTGAAACCTATGTGGGAAGGGTTGTTTCCCACCCAACTGACAAACTTAAATTTTGACATTGATGGAATATTTTGTGACTCAATTGCAATTTATTTATCTTTGATTATTATTTCTGTTATAAATGTTGTGGTTGTGGTGAATGCATTATTTCTTATTGTTTACTGTACCTTGATGAGATTAATGTGTTGGATGTTACTCATTATTGTAATTGTGAATTTTAAAGTGAAATATGGACGCACGTGGAAGAGGACGTGGGCGTGGTCGTGGACGTGGCGCCGGAGGCCGTGGAGCCGGAGCCATAAACATGACGCCTGCGGAATTGGCGGCATTAATTAACGAACATGTTCAGGCGGCAGTGGCTGCTGCCCAACCGGGACAACCAGCAGGTAAATGATGACAAGAGGTTAAACTAATTATCCTAGTTATTTGTCTGGATATCTGACTAATGTTTGGGTTGTCAAAACAGGACCACCACCATGTACCTACAAGTCCTTCATGGACTGTAAACCCCATACCTACAGCGGGACGGAAGGAGCTGTAGGGCTTGTAAGGTGGTTTGAGAAGACAGAGTCTGTCTTCGCGAAATGCAACTGCCCGCCTGCTGATCAGGTGAAGTATGCCACCGGGACATTGGAAGGCGCAGCACTTTCCTGGTGGAATGCCCAGGTACAAATGCTGGGTCAAGCCATGGCCAATGAACTACCTTGGGATGAGTTCAAGGAATTATGACTGAAGAATACTGCCCCCGAAATGAAGTGCAGAAACTGGAGATTGAGTTCTGGCAACTCAAAATGCAAGGCTCAGAAATTGAAGCCTACACGACTCGTACTCATGAGTTAGCCACTTTATGCCCAGGGATGGTGAATGAAATGCACAAGAGGGTGGAGCATTATATACGGGGATTGGTGCCCGAAATTCAAAGTATGGTAACTGCCTCTAACCCCACTACCATACAACAAGCTATCCGAACAGCCCACAGGCTGACTGACCAGGCAGTTGAGCAAGGACGGTTACCTAAACGGGGTGCGGTGGCAAGCGTGCCCGACCAGAAACGCAAGTGGGATGGTTCAAGCAACAAGGGATCGTCATCCAGCAGCCAATCTCAACCTCAACAACAGCAGCAAAGTCAGCAACAACAACGGAAGTTCGATAACAACGAAGCTTCAACCAGGCGTCTCCCTCAAATCAAGGACCCGGTGGGTATGGTAGAAGACTGTCGAAGTGCAACCGGTGTAACTACCACCATGTGGGTCGATGTGATAACTTCAAGTGCCAACGTTGTGGGAAGATTGGTCACGCAGCCAAAGACTGTCGGGGTGAACTGATGAAGAAGCCTCAACAATCACAAGAAACTCTAAAAGGTTGTTTTGAGTGCGGAAAAGAAGGCCATTACAAACGCAACTGTCCCCAGCTTAAGAGGAATGGTAATGGCAACAACAACAATGGGAACAACAACAATAATAACAATGGCAACAACAATAACAACAACAATGGAGGCAATAACAACAATGGAGCCAAAGGAAGAGCCTTCGTCATTGGCTCAGGTGAGGCTCTAAACGATCCTACAACAGTAACTGGTAAATTTTCGGGTTAATGGTTGTTTTGCTACCGTATTATTCGATACCGGAGCCGATAGAAGTTTTGTGTCCACTAGGTTCTGTAGTCTTTTAAGTGATATGCCCTCAGCCTTAGAATCTAAATACACCGTAGAGTTAGCTGACGGTACACAGATTCACGTAACGCATATTCTTAGAGACTGCAAGATAGAGCTTGCTGGTCATACATTCACCATAGATCTCATGCCTGTTACACTAGGAAGTTTTGATGTGGTAGTAGGCATGGATTGGCTTTCCGATAAACAAGCAGAAGTCATATGCCACGAGAAGATCATACGGATTCCCCTTGGTGAAGAAGTCCTTACGGTCAGAGGTGATAGGAGTGGTGCGGTGATAGGCATCATCTCGTTTATGAAAGCACAGAAGTTGTTACAAAGGGTCGACTGGCCATATTAGCACTCGTCACAGATAAACAGATCGAGGAAAAGAAGATAGAGGATATCCCCGTAGTTCGTGAGTTTCCTGAGGTGTTTTCGGAAGACCTGCCTGGATTACCGCCTCATCGTCAAGTTGAATTCCAGATTGAGTTGACTCCAGGAGCCGCTCCAATTGCGAGAGCACCGTACCGGTTAGCTCCGAACGAACTGCAGGAATTATATGCCCAACTACAAGAGTTGTTGGATAAAGGGTTCATCCGACCGAGTTCGTCGCCCTGGGGAGCGCCAGTTCTATTTGTGAAGAAGAAGGATGGTACATTTCGAATGTGCATTGACTATAGGGAACTGAACAAGGTTACTATCAAGAATAGATATCCGTTACCTCGTATCGATGATTTGTTTGATCAACTGCAAGGATCAAGCTATTACTCTAAGATTGATCTGAGGTCTGGGTATCATCAGCTGAGAGTTCGAGAAGAGGACATCTCGAAGACTGCTTTCCGTACACGATATGGTCACTATGAATTTTTGGTCATGCCATTTGGGTTGACGAATGCACCTGCAGTATTCATGGACCTCATGAATCGCGTGTGCAAACCCTATCTTGATCAGTTTGTTATCGTCTTTATTGATGACATACTGATATACTCAAGGACCGAGGAAGAACATGAGAAGCACTTACGTTTGATCTTAGAATTACTTAGAAAGGAACAACTGTACGCAAAGTTTTCTAAGTGTGATTTCTGGATACGTGAGGTACAATTCTTGGGTCATATTGTCAACGAGAAGGGAATACATGTTGATCCTGCTAAGATTGAAGCGATAAAGAATTGGTCTGTTCCTAAGACACCAAGTGAGATACGACAATTCCTTGGATTAGCGGGATATTATCGACGATTCATTGAAGGATTCTCTAAGATTGCACAACCTCTCACAGCCTTGACTCACAAGGGAACGACGTACAAATGGGGTGAGAGTCAGGAATCTGCTTTTCAGTTGCTGAAACATAAATTGTGTAGCGCACCAATATTAGCGTTACCGGATGGTAGTGATGACTTCGTAGTCTATTGTGACGCTTCTATTCAAGGACTTGGATGCGTCCTGATGCAGCGGGATAAAGTGATAGCTTACGCCTCTAGACAATTGAAGATTCATGAGAAGAACTATACCACCCATGACTTGGAACTGGGTGCGGTAGTTTTTGCCTTAAAGATCTGGAGACATTACTTGTACGGTACCAAATGCACCATCTACACCGATCACAAGAGTCTTCAGCACATCTTTGAGCAAAAGGAGTTGAACATGAGGCAAAGACGCTGGGTGGAATTGTTAAACGACTATGATTGTGCTATTAAGTACCACCCGGGGAAAGCAAATGTAGTTGCTGATGCGTTGAGTAGAAAAGAGACTGCTAAACCTCGACGTGTGCGAGCTCTGCAACTAACGATTAGTACGCAATTACCTGAACAAATCCGAGAGTCTCAAACAGAAGCTTTGAAAGCAGAAAACATTGGGTCTGAATCGTTAAGGGGTATGGAAAAACAATTGGAAGTAAAAGCGGATGAATTCGTTACTTCATGGATAGACTATGGGTACCTCTACATGGAAATCTGAGAGACTTGGTCATGATTGAGGCTCACAAGTCCAAGTATTCTATACATCCTGGATCTGACAAGATGTACCACGATTTGAAGGCGCACTATTGGTGGCCTAACATGAAAGCAGATGTAGCTACTTATGTGAGCAAGTGTCTGACCTGCTCGAAGGTTAAAGTGGAGTATCAGAAACCATCTGGTCTACTACAACAACCCGAGATCCCTATGTGGAAGTGGGATCAGATATCAATGGATTTTATTACTAAGTTACCTCGCACTTCTACGGGTTGTGATACAATATGGGTTATCGTGGATAGATTAACAAAGTCTGCTCATTTCCTAGCGATAAAGGAAACAGACAAGATGGAGAAATTAACTCGACTCTATTTGAAGGAGATCGTTTCGAGGCATGGAGTACCGATCTCAATCATTTCTGATCGCGACTCTCGCTTCACATCACACTTCTGGCAATCACTGCAGAGATCTTTAGGTACGCGATTGGATATGAGTACTGCTTATCATCCACAGACTGATGGTCAAAGCGAGCGTACTATACAGACTTTGGAGGACATGTTACGTGCTTGTGTGATTGACTTCGGGAATAACTGGGAAGTTCACCTACCATTGGTGGAATTTTCTTACAACAACAGTTATCACACTAGCATAAAGGCAGCACCTTTTGAAGCTTTATATGGGAGAAAGTGTAGATCGCCAGTTTGCTGGGCTGAAATTGGTGATAGTCAATTAACGGGTCCCGAGTTAGTACACGAGACAACTGAGAAGATTGTTCAGATAAGAAACCGCATGGCCGCAGCGCGAGACAGACAGAAAAGCTATGCTGACAAACGACGAAAACCTTTGGAATTTCAGACAGGTGACAAGGTTTTATTAAAAGTCTCACCATGGAAAGGCGTAGTTCGGTTTGGTAAGCGAGGAAAGCTAAATCCGAGATACGTTGGACCATTTGAGATAGTGGAAAGAATAGGTCCAGTAGCTTATCGACTAGCCTTACCTGATTCATTGAGTGGAATCCATGATGTATTCCATGTTTCAAATCTAAAGAAATGTTTAACGGATGAAACGATGGTCGTACCACTGGAAGAAGTTCAAGTAGACGAACAGTTACGTTTCATTGAGGAACCTGTCGAAGTGATTGATCGTGAGGTGAAAACGCTTAAGCAAAGCAAGATACCCATTGTCAAAGTTCGATGGAACTCGAGACGTGGACCAGAATTCACGTGGGAACGTGAAGTCCAAATGAAGCTTAAGTACCCTCAGCTATTCGAAAGGACGATGCCAGCCGGCGAAGGTACTGATTAAATTTCGGGACGAAATTTCTTTCAACATGGGGATGATGTGACAACTCATCCAAAACTCACACGATTTTGATTTCCTTGTGCCAATGCAGTAGACCAGTGATGGAACACTCACCATGTAATGCAATTTTCGGGACGAAAATTCTTTCAACATGGGGATAATGTGACATCCGGTAATTTTCCGTTACCAAACTCCGTTAGTTCCGTTAAGTTTGCATACACGTGTCGTGCACACACACTAGTTGTCGTTGAACGTTGGTGACTTAACAATAATCAGTAATGTTAAATTGATGATAATTAAGTTAACAATGTGATTATTAAGTTATGCTTATGTGATTTAAATGTTAACTGTAATTTTATCGCGTAACGTGAAAACGTGTATATTTATTTCGTGTGTCTTGTGATAAATGGAAATTATGCATGATTGTTATTTGTGATTAATAATAATTGTGTTTAGTAGTTAAAAACTATTTAAAAACTATTCAAAAAGCCTAATCTTTATAAAATACAAAATGCAAGGGTTTAAAGGGTATTTATGCAAAATTAAATTAATAAAACAAAAACTCCAACCCTAATCCCACCCTACGGCCGCGATCGACCTCCCCACATCCCAAACCTGCGATTTCAGCCAAGAACAAGCATTCACATTCGATTTTGGATCGATTTCAAGCATCACAACAAGTTAGAATCATCAATTGCGAGCCATTACACGTTTAAAGGTTAGATTTTTACATGTTTTTGATGATTCTTCATGTTGGCCGAATGTTCCATGCGAAAACTGCAATTGGTGGTCGATTGATGCCTAGTTGTTGATGTTAATGTGTTTACTAGATAGATTACATGTTAATTAACGTCAAGTATGCAATAAAGGTTGGATTTTTACAAGTTTTTATGGAAATTACATTAGGGCCGAAACCCTAACTCGAAATCTGAATTTGATGTTAGTTGTTGGTTGTTTGTTGATGCTATTATGTTAGTTGGATTGTATAGATGCTAGTTAACGTCGATTTGCAAGAAAGCTTGATTTTGATTCATGGTTCATAGGTTACTAGAATAGTAACTTTATTTTGCATGAATTGATGATTTGATGATGTATGAATGTTATGGATGTGTTTGTGATGATGATTAGATGCTAGGTTGATGATATGAACAATTTAAAAATCAAGAAGATGTCTTATAGTTCATACATTGCTAAAAATAGTAACTTTTGGTGTTGAACGTTGATGAATCATGATGATTAGGTGTTGTTGATCATGTTTAATGTTGTCATGGATTTGGATTGGTATATAATTGATGAATCCACGAATGTCTTGGGTTTGATGAAATTGGGATGTACTTTCCCAAAAGGGAAACTTTAATTGTGCAAATCCTTGAATTGGATGATTTGAGCATGTTTGGGATATTAGGATCATGCTAGTGTGTTCATGGATGGTTTCTAAGGTGATGAAATGTGTTGTTTAGGTTATAGGGATGTTGATTTGGTTTGTTACCTGTTTTGGCCTGTTGTGATTCGCATGACTTGTGTGATATCTAGTTGTATGATGATCTAGGTAGTACATGTGGTTAATGAAGTGCTATATGTAATCAAGTTGTATGTGAACATGTATGATATGCTGTTGTGTTAGTATTAACGAGTTATCACCTATAATGTCACCAACGGGTCAACTGGGTCTAAATGTGTCTTGTCTTTCTAAAACCTTGAGTTCTTTGGTTGTAAAGCACTTAGGGTTTCATATTGATTCTGTGTACACGTACTTATGTACTCATGTGTTCTAGGTGACCTTTGAAGGTTGTCTTTCCCTTTTTCTTTCAAGTTAAGCTCTAAGTTAATTCTTGCGCGCATCAGGTGAGTTCTTGCCCCACTCATTTTACATAATCTCTTTTGGGGGAGATAGCATACTGTTGATCACAAACGCTTTTATATATGAGTGTGTATAATATTGATATAGTGCTGTTTACCATGGAAAGTCCTCACACTTTCGGATTGTTAATATTGACTAGCGGGGAAATTTTGGGTAGTACTACTGGGTCTGACGATCCCCACCTGTGTGACTCGAGGTCATACGGGTGCAATTTTGTCCTAACATATATTCGTCACGACCTGGTAAGTCGTGACGGGAGGCAACAAACGTAACACAGTCAGCTTCGATCGCGAAATCACTATGATTAATATTTTTATGTTAATAGACTAGCTATCTATTGCAATACACTACTTATGCTCTGGAAACTGTTGATTGGTTTATATTTTAACGCAAACTCTTGAACTCACCAACCATGTGTTGACTTGTTTAGTATGCTATTCTCAGGTTAAGGTTGCCAGTTGCCTAGGAGCA
Source organism: Flaveria sonorensis (assembly GCA_025506505.1). Classification (NCBI taxonomy): domain Eukaryota; kingdom Viridiplantae; phylum Streptophyta; class Magnoliopsida; order Asterales; family Asteraceae; genus Flaveria; species Flaveria sonorensis. The sequence continues at coordinate 23,996 of JACCIY010001563.1, forward strand.
CGCACATCAGCATTGTTGAGTTGTCTACATTTGTCTTGTTTACAAATTTGGGATTATTTTCATATTAAACAATTGTGTTTGGGGCGCGTATGTTTTGCGCATTTCTCTTTACATACTACGTGTTTTGGGTTTTCTGGTTTTAAAAAAGCTTCCGCGTATTTTAAACGTTAACTCTGGTTTTGTTTATTAATCATATAGAGTCGTTCTTGGTAACTAATGACTGAGATCCTGGTATGTCACGCGCCTCGCGGTAAAACCCGTTCGCGGATTTTGAGGGTGTGACAAACGTACATTTGCCAAAAGAAAATTAGTCGTCTTCCTATTTTTTCTCCTTTATACGAAGCTTCAAAAGATATGACGAAATAAATTGAATACTCACAAATATGATCCGACATGAAAAATCACATCTTGCATTCCTTATCGACTTATCGTTATCATGATAAATTTGAGTGGCTTCATTTTGACCATAAAGTTCCATATTGATATGTGTGCTGGCTGATTTTTTATTATTAAAATATATGTTTATTTATTTGAACAGGTTTCTAAATTTTAGTTTTACCGGTTAGCTTGCCAAAAACATCAATAATATACATTTTAAAGTTAAACTAGTTTTTTTATCCCGCGCGTTGCGACGGTAGAATATGCGACCTGATAAAGTATTAGATTACAATCGGTCCAACTCGTTTCCTAACTAAATTACGTACACTGAAACGCAAAATGATTTGAATTTATACCGTTAATTGAACACGTATTATATTTGGATCAACCTTCAAAACAAACTTTATGTTGAAAGGTAAAACAACTCAAAACGTACATAAAAATAAGCACGTGCGGCGAAATTGTATATGGCGCTATAAAGTATATAGATTACAATGCCCAGACTCATTTGTAAACCAAATTTATGTCGAAACGTTGAGTGATTCGACTTTATACCGTCGAATAAAAACGTATTATATTTGACGCGACTTGTTTCCAAACAGATTTTCATCGAAACGTTCACCAACTCAAAACGTACTTAAAAAAGAGGCACGGAAACGTTTTATATTTAACTCAACTTGTTTCCAAATAAAATATACATAAATTTAGATGAACTCAAATTCATACCGGCACAAACTCGAATTCATAATAAAAATAAAAAAGTAAAAATATTTGTTTTTTAAGTAAATATGTATAGGGGGTAAACCCGATACTATAAAAACATGGGGTGAAAGTGATATTTTAAAGTTAAAAAAAAAGAAATAATCAAGAAAGAAGTAAGAATCGAACACAGGTTGGTTCCAAAAAAGCCAGAAGCTTTAACTACCATCCAACTATAGGTTTGATGTCAAGGTTCGGTTCAAAGGACATATAAAACTATGCTATAAATGAAAAGTGGCCGGTGAGTTTATTGTAATACGTATAAGGTAATCACATAAACAATATATTAATTCAACTCGTTCTGAATCATCAAATTAACTTTCAAATCCTGTAAACTTTTAGTTTTTCAAGGATAACTAGTTTTTTCCCCGCGCTATATGACAGGAGTTAGCTCATGTTTCCTTTGCGGTATGCGACGTGAGTTTTGTCGTTATTTCCACGTCATCACCACTTGTGCAAGAGAGAAAAGAAAAAAAGCTCATTCTTGACTGCATGTAGCCAAGAGCAATGCACCAGGAACACCATACCACCGACTCCCGCATGTGGGACATACGACACCACATCATCACGGATGGCTAATTAGATTGTGAGGTTCATTCGGTCGTCGCAACTTGGTCAGGAAGCTAGAGCAGAACTAGTAAATAAGAAGTGTAGGAAGTGTATGGTGGTGCAAATATGGACATACAAGCTATTTCGTTGTTTCGAATTAATATTCAACTCATAACATATGAAAGTTACCATCTAAAATACGGTGCTATTCAACTTTCTTATAATAAAAGTAATTTTAATTTTTTTACTGGTGTCACGTGACGACTGTGCTAACCATCTAGCCCCCGAAAACCAAGGTTGTGCAATGACTTAGTTGAGCCAAGCCGAGTATCTTCTCACAACAATGAGTTTGACTAACAATCTTCAATTCGAGCAAAAATGAGCTCTTATACGGCTCATACTTAACTTGATATAGATCGTAGCTAGTGTGCCGATTCTTCTAATTTGAATTTGATGATTTCATATGATTTTCATTCAAGTAACTATAATCATAAAGTATACAAGTTTAAAAAAAATACAACATCAATCTATTGGTATACATGAAAAATCAAAGATGAAAATTTATTTGTTGAGCTACGGTTACTCAAATGTTTACAAGAGCCAATTAAGTTTTTTTCTTAAACAACGAACTCAAACACCCGAAAAAACTTATTATTAAATACATATAATTTATCCACAGTGAAACTTAACGTTCAGTCACTTAGATGATAAACCATTCTAAGATTCCTTTTTCGCTTCACAATATGTTGTACCACACTAGTTGATGGCCACCAATGTCTTTGTAATTGGTCTATTAAAAACAATTGTCTTTGTATCCTTATGCACATATATTTTAAGAAACAAACAAAGGATCAAGTATTATTCCTTATGATCATTTGGCATTTTGTTTTGTTTGTCCTGTTTACAAATTGTGAAAAGCCTAGAGTGAGAATGAATAGAGACGCGATTATGGGTTAAATTATGCGAGGAGAACAAAGCTGACGCCTATAACATTATAAAAAACCTGTTAACAGTTTCTTGAGTGCGACTTTGTGATATCTCTTGTCATTATTTCATTAACACATCATCGTATTACTTAGTGGTAGACACATTAGGGGTGTGTTTTTTACCCGAACCCGATTAAGGAAGAACCCGATCAACCCGAACCCGATTGTAAAACTAAACCGAACCCGATGTAGTCTTTAGGGTCGGTAATTGAGTTGGTATTGTTGTTAATCGGGTTAACCCGAATAACCCGATTATGGGTTTAAAATACAAAGCCCGATTTTTTTTAGGTTTTAAGTATGTAGAGCATTACAGATTTATATATATTGTTGGGCCATATTGAAAAATTGAAGACGGCTGTAACAATTAAAAATCAAAGCTAATTCAAAGAGTGGTGCATCGGAGATTCGGAGTCGGACTTCGGCAATAACATTTAATCGGAAACGGTTGTAAGATTTTCACATTATTAATTGAAGGTGGTGTCTTGAAGCTTGTGCTGTAATCACGTTTAAAGAAAAGGTTTGATTACTTCCAAGTTTAATTAATTCATAAATTGAAATCAAGAAGTATATCTAGTTTTATTATCTATACTATATTATAATACACGAAGGAATGATTCCGGCCAAAGTTAAGAGATTTGTAAATTTTAAACACAAGGTACAACCTAAAAAATCAATTTAATAAGGGTAATTATGTCTTTTTAACGCTACTAAAAAATGGAACATTAAACTTATTTACACTTACACCCTTGTATCTTTAATTATATATAATTTTTTCCTTGTTTGTTATAATATGTTTAAAAGAAGAAATTCAGTTTTTTAAATATAAAACTAACCAGAGACGAGTACCATAATAAAAAATGTCGCACGCGCCCCATCGCACGGGCACGTTACTAGTACTCATATATGTAACATGTATGTTCATATTTTAGATTCTATGCTATATTATAATGCACGAAGGAATGATTCCGGCCAAAGTTAAGAGATTTGTAAATTTTAAGCACAATGTACAACCTAAAAAATCAATTTAATAAGGGTAATTATGTATTTCTAACGCTACTAAAAAAGTGAAACTTTAAACTTATTTACACTTAGACCCTTGTATCTTTAATTATATACAATTTTTTCTATATTTGTTATAATATGCTTAAAAGAAGGAATTCAGTTTTTTAAATATAGGAGAATTTCATATATATCCCTGTAAAATTATTAAATATCATATATATCCAAACAAAATTTTTAATATCAAATATATCCCTCCTTAATTTTTAAAATATCACATATATCCATTTTAATATTTTTTTTAGTATAAATAACATCTAATATGACTATTTTACCCTTATCTATTTAAAATATCAAATATATATCTCTCAACTAATTAAAATAACATATCTATTTATTTTAATGCTTTTATTAATAAATATTTTATAAATATATCGTTTCTTTTTGTCTTTTTCTTCTTTTTTATTCATATAAACCACATATATATAATTTTATAACTAAACATTAAATCATTTAACTTATCATTGCCTAACGAGGAACATTTTAATGCTCAAAAGAATGAACTAGAATTGAATTAAAAATCAAATTGATGAATACAAAAACGTAACAGAAGCAAGAAAAAAGTCTTCGTTTGCTTTTATTAACATTCTAAGTAATGAATTAAAAATTAGGGGCACTAATAATGGTGATGGCCTATGAATCAAACATGAAACTGGATGAAAGTAATGGGTGCTTTTATAATAATTATTCATGAAAACTGGATGATTGTTTCTCAAACATTTAATCAAGATTAATGATTTTGTGTTTACTCAAAGTCACTTTCGTGTTTGTTAGGAATTGCAAAGACATGAGGAACTAAATCATATTGCATATTGAATTATATGAAACAAATGTAGTGAATGAAATGGATGAACCTAGTGCAACCTTAGAGATGAATGACCGATCATGTAAGGCTGAATTGAATGGAGACAAAGCGTCAACTATGGTAAGGCTTAATTGGAGATGAATCCTAAAGGGTTAAGATAACTAGTTTTATACCCGTCCGGTGGTCGGGTACTGCAACGCAATATGACATCATATACAAGCTTGTTTTTAATAAAGACTATCATGAATTGATAGTCAGACAACAAAAACAGAACAACTATAAACATAACGGAAATAAGTCACGGTTAAACAGATAAAACATACCAACATAGTTTTGGAGATTTAACAGAAAAGCCGCATAACAGAGGTAAGATATTACATAGCAATATGTCTTGGATGTTTCATAAAAACAGTAGTCTTAGCTATGCAATAAATCGTTTTGGCTTCTTTATATTCCGCTTAGGCCTTGTATTTCCATGCGATGGTGTAAAGGTGTCCTCGACGCATGTCGAGCCGGTAACTATTGCTTCATCACAAGTAATGTGTAGTGTAGGTCTAGCAGAAACCACATCTTCTTCATGATCAGCACTTGTTTGAAGATTTGACAAACACTTCAGAATACAAATACACAACGAATTACAATATCAAAGACAATTTTTAAGAAAAACTACTGATGATGTCTTAGTTATAGTTGATGAAAACTGTGAAATTCGTGGGCCCCATAAAGCCTTGTCTGCCATTTCCCATTCATCAGATGTGATCCGACTAAGAAATTCACTACCCTCATCAACCTCGTCATTTTAGAATCATCTTGTTTGATATTGATACTTGGAGCACCGGTAGATGTAATTTTCTTTCTAGCAACCAATTCTAATTTTTCACCGATGTATTTTGACACCGTGAAACGACGAATATAATGAGGTTCCAAGTTGTATTTATCAATTTTGATCCTAAGAACGACACTTCTAGCACATAAAGCGTCAAAGAAATAATTATGTATCCAAACGGATCATCAACACCCTGCATCAGAGGAAAAAATAGTAGTAAAATTCATATACACACACAATAACACTTGAAAAACACACGAAAAACACACAAAAAACTCTCTAAGAGCAACATGAATTTCTAAATCTGCCTAGGCATATACATATGATACAAACATATTTAAGTTACATAAAAAAATACCTCAGATAAACTCTTACAACTAAATCATTTGCAGTTATATGAAGAAGAGTAATAGCAGCATCATCAAAAGAACACACGTCATCTCCTTATCCTTGTCAACAACGCGTGCAGCCACCTTGTAACTGTGCCAATGTTAGGCTCACAAAGGGGGTCAAAAAGAAAAAAAATCATATAAAACTTACGCATGACGTGGGTTAACGACTTTTTTATCGCCACAGTTGTAGCAGGCTCGGTTAGCAATCATGGCAGGATTGTTTGGGGCACGATGACAAGTAGCCACTAAATGTCCGTATTTCCAGCAAAGAGTGCAAATTCGGCAGGGATTATTTCCCGCATGGTGATACTTGCAGGTGTTGCACATCGGATGTGGACCCGTGTAAGCTATTTGCAGTGACAGCTTGCCTTTGTGGGGCATTAGGTGCTGTCACAGCGAAATTACGGGCAGGTGTAAACTTTGGCTTCTTGCCCTTAAATGAGGATTCAGTCGTCACCTCTTTCGTCGCCTCGGGAGTCACCTTCGCTGCTATTTTTGTTCCCTTCACCATCAAAGTGCCAGGCTTAATGTGATTCTCGGTGAGCTGAGCGGTGATGTTGATTGCTTCTTTCAGAGTCGTGGGCCTACTTCCCACCACAACATCTTGAATTTGTGGTGGTACCCCTTTGATAAACTTCTCGATGCTACTGGGTACCGTATCCACCATATGTGGTAGAAGCATGCTCAGTTCATGATGCCGGGTGGAGTATGCCAAATGATTGTCGCTATCTTGTTTGAGATTCCAAAATTCTTCCTCCAGCTTTTGCAGTTCACTCCTTGGGCAGAATTTTTGGATCATAATGTCCTTGAACTCCCCCAAGGGAGTGCTAAAGCCACTTCTGCACCTCGGTTTCTTTTCTCGCTATTCCACCAAGTAAGTGCCCGTTGTTGAATGACACTTGCAGCGTAATGGACCTTGAGTCTTCGGGACACTCACTATTGATGAAGGTATTCTCCATACTCTCGAACCACTCGAGAAGTCCAGTGGCTCCCTCCTTCCCACTAAAACTAGTGGGTTTGCAAGAGTTAAAATGCTTGAAAGTACAGGTTCGGTTGTTTCCCCCTTGATTATTGCTATTCTCACCATGTCCATTGTTAGCATTACCACCATTATTCCCATTTGCATTATTACTGTTGTTAGCCATTAGGGTGCTACTAAGTTCGGCAACCATGGTTGGGAGGACAGCAGCCATTTGCCAGGCAATCATCGCGGCAAATTTGCGATCGGAGGTAGCATGTTTTCCTTGATGACGAGACATTCTATAAGATAGAAATAAAGAAGATATTAGAATTTGGTAATAAACCAGTTCAAGAAATCATGAATTTTTGATATTTACAAATATAAACAGGGTGGTTCCATTGGTACCACACAGCTAATAGGAACTTGGACACGTCGAGGTGACTTAATCCCAATTACCTTGGGGAAAATGTGTATGTTGACCATAATTTAGCACTCATCCTGGAAATCCCCAGGTAAGCATAACAGGTCCCGTGATGTGTGTGCGTTGGAATGAGATTTTAAGTGTTTAAACGTCAAATATTACGTATGATTATTCGTTTATATGCATGTGATTGAGTTGAATAGGTTGACTATGAGTTGGAAGTGATTTTGTAGGAAAACAAGGAATTTGGAAGCTTACATGATAAAACAAGTCATTGGAGGGGTCAAGAAACGAAGTTTCAAAGTGCAGCAGAAAGGCTTCCACCGTAGCCTACTGTAGCCACCGTAGGCTACGCCAGCTCAAGAAAAAAATCAGCAGAAAGGGTCCCAGCGTAGGCTACGCTGGCTGGCATAGGCTACGCCAGGACAATTTTTGAAAACCTATAAAATCGCGTTTTTATTATGTTTCAGCCACCACTTGATTCTCATTCGACCTAAGACGAAAAAGACGTATTTTGGAAGTTCTGGGATCAATTCTTCACCATTCCAACTCTCAAAAACAAGATTCAATCATCCGGAATGCAAATCAACAACGGTTTTGAAGATCATTCAAGAACAATGAGCGGCTAATCCTCTCGTGATCGACTTCGGGTATTAGGTTTTGTGTGATTAGGTTTTGTTTTTGTTTAACTTTGTTGGGATTAAACTTTAGAACCTGTTAAGTTCTTTTATGAGTTTAACTTGTGTTTTGATTATTTAAACAACGACGTTGGTAAACTTTTATTTGAATATCATTTAATCTTCCGGAAATTATATGATTGCAAGTTTTGGTTTCTAATTGAATTGGCATTGTGTATCAAGACCCATTAAGTCCTGATTATCGATATCACTTAATCATCGCACGTATAGAGTCCCTATTAAGGATTTTCCTTGAAGTTAAACTAAACAATTGCTGAAAACCAAACCTAGAACCGAAGTGGATTACTTTCTCTTATAATCGTTTTCTTAATCAAGTTTGATTCTTTCCAAGTTGTTTTCTTAGTTTATTTATTAATTATTCCAAAAATCCAATTTTCACAGCCAAGAGGCAATAGTTAAGTAATTTGTTAATTTAATTAATCATTATTTTCTAAATCAAAGTACAATACACCGACCACTAATTCCACGAGGATCGACAACCCTACTTACCCTAACTAGTTTAAGGTGAATAGGAACACACATTTTAACATCTTATTTGATTGATACTTCGACATCGATCAAATTTTGGCGCCGTTGCCGGGGAATCGGTGCGCTTGGTGTTTTGTTATTTTATTTTTTTATAAAAAAAAAAATTTTTTTTTGTTACTTGTTTTATTTTAATTGTTTTTATTTTCGTGTTACGCTTGGTAGTTTAAGTGTGCAGGTGACAGATTGTATGCATACTCGATATTCGGGCAGGAAATCACCGCTAGTGTTTGATCCAGAGATAGAGAAATCAGCAAGGTATAATCGTGTCTTGCATCGATCAGGGTTACCAACTACATCAATTTCACAAGCCATTGATCAAGCAGCTGATAGTTTGTCTGATTCAACTAACATGGATAATACAAACAACCAACCACCTCAAAATCCAAACCCTCCTCCCAATAACCAACACCAAAACCCAAATCCACCCCCACCACCAAATAACAACCACAACAACAACCTAAATCAACCACCTCCCAACAATAATATGAATCAAAATAACCTCAATCAAGGAGACGACTTTGATCATGTAAGCATGCATAGTGTTCACACGGGTGATGAGAATTATGAAGATGAATGGGATAACAATGAAGAACCCTATAACGGTGCAAATTATGATGCTTGGAATGGAAATTTTGGTGGAGGTGATGGACAAAACGGAAATAACAATTGGAGGAATGATCAACATGGGTGGAATGCACCACCTATCAACCAACAAAGGGGTAGGGTTAATAATAACGTCAATCAGCCAAGAAGACCTCAAAGAGCTCAAGTACAAGGTGTGGATAGCCATTTTAGACCGGCTATTTCTGAAAATCCAAATCCCATCGCACCTCCAAATCGTAGAGGAAGAGCTTTTGATGTACGCCCTCATTATCTCACTATTCTTCCTGCATTTAGAGGTACTGCAACAGAAGAACCATATGTGCATCTTGCTGAATTTGATGCAATATGTAGCACTATTGGTGGGAATCACTTCACACAAGATGAAGTGAGGTTGCGATTGTTCCAATTCACTTTGAAAGACAGAGCTAAGCAATGGTTCCTTACCTTGCCTGACAATAGTATTCACACATGGCAAGAAATGCAACAAATATTTTTAGATGAATATTACTCTATGGGTAAGACCAGTGACGCAAGAGAGGCTATTCGATCTTTCCAACAACAAGCAGGGGAACAATTTCATGAAGCATTCACGAGGTTTAAGGAACTTATTCGCATGTGTCCACACCATGGAATTGAACGTTGGGAGTTGATAAAGGCTTTCTCGGATGGATTGACGACTGAGGAAAGAAAATATTTGTATTCTACAAGCAATGGCACATTCCTTTCCAATCATGAAGATGCAGACTGGGAATTTTTAGAAAGAATGTGTAGAAACTCCAAGGCGCAAGCCTCTGCCAGTAGACGATCTAAACCTAATTCGGTACGATCAACCACGGTTGACTATGAGACTAAGGAGCGGATTGCAGCATTGGAAAGACAATTGGCAAGGTTAGGGCGAACGGGTACAAAGGAGGTTGCAACTGTAGGATACGATGTGTGTGAAGAATGTGGTGAGTTAGGTCATAATGTTGATGCGTGTCAGTTAGTAGAGAAAGAAAAGAGGAAGTTAATCAAGTTTACGGAGATAGAAAGCAATTCGATATGAATTCCAATACTTATCATCCCGGACTAAGAAACCATCCTAATTTTAAGTATGGGAATGCTTCAAGCCAAATGAATCCTAACTTTCAAGGTAATAACCAAGGTGTTCCCACATACCCTAACCGAGCACATGGGAATTACAATCCAAGTGGTTATCAAAGAACTTCGTATGCTCAAGGAAACAATCAAGGGAGTTACAACCACGGGGGCCAACAAGGAAGTTCATCACGAAACCATCAACATAATTCTCAAACTGGAGTAGTTGGGGTGAAGAATCTACAAATGCAAAGTTGGATGCTTTGATGAATATGATGAAGGAAAATATGCAAGAGAATAAAAGGGAAAATGAAATCAGAGATAAGGCTTACGAAGCATTAAACAAACAAGTAGGTCAACTAGCAGAAGATGTGGCTCAAATCAAAAGAAACCCTGGGAAGCTGCCAAGTGACACCACAATCAATCCTCAACATCAGGGAACTTCCACAAAGAATGTCAGAAATGTGCAAATCAATCAGGTAAGTACCCTTCGTAATGGTAAAGTTTATGATAACAAGGTTGGTTCTCCACCACCATTCGTAGAGGGGGTGGTGGAAGATGTCAATAGTGATAGTGAAGATGAACAGGAACCTGTTTTAACAAAATCAACGAAAAAGGTAACATTTCAAGAGGTAACCAAACCGGTTTTAAAAGATAATGTAGATAAAAATAAGGATAAGGCATTGGAGAACAATGTCATTCCTTACCCTTCAGCTTTAATTGAACCGAAAAAGATAGTAAATAAAAGAGGTCCACAACAAGATGAGATGTGGGAAATTTTTAAACAAGTTAAAGTGAATTTACCTCTTTTAGATGCAATAAAACAAGTTCCTGCTTATGCCAAATACCTGAAAGATATGTGCACTCAAAAACGAACTCACAAGTTTCCTAAGAAGCTTGATGTCCCAGCAAATGTAAGTGCCATCTTGTCAGGTGATCTTCCACCTAAGCTTAGGGATCCAGGAGCGCCTATTATTTCTATTCAAGTTGGTGAATTTAAAGTTGCTCGGGCGCTACTCGATCTTGGGGCTAGTGTTAGTATCCTACCTGGGAGTTTATATGACCAATATGACTTTGGTCCCTTGCAAAAAGCCAATACCACGGTAGTGTTGGCCGATCTCACAATGAAACTCCCGCGTGGCATAGTAACTGATGTCATTGTCAAGGTGGATGACTTCTACTATCCGGTCGATTTCTTAGTTCTTGATTATGCTTCACTTGACAAAACTAAACAATCTAATGTCATACTTGGTAGACCATTTTTAGCAACTGCTAATGCACAAATTAACTGTCGAGATGGAACAGTTGACATGACTTTTGGTAATCGTAAATTAAGTGTCAATGTGTATGACAAAGTAACTAACTCCTCTGTTAATAATGAATGCTTTATGGCGGATATTATTGACGGGTGTGAACCTTATAAAAATGAGGGACACATCGAGGAGACGTGTGTTATTTGTGACAGGTTAGGTATTGATCATGCATATGAGTTGGAGGAAGAAGAAAAGAAACTTGAAGTGTCTGCCATACATGAAGGAAGACCACCATGGACCCATCAGGTGGAGCCTCTACCTGAGCACATTGATTCTCAGTTAAAGCCATCACTGGATTCCACCAAAAGTAGAATTGAAAGAGCTTCCCAAACACTTAAAATACGTATTTTTGGGAGACAATCACACCCTTCCAGTTATCATTGCATCCAATTTGGAAAGTGATCAAGAAGAAATGTTACTGAATGTGTTAAAGGAGCATAAAGCAGCAATAGGATGGACAATTGCGGATCTCAAAGGTATCAGTCCATCTATTGTCATGCATAAAATCATCACTGATGCAGGTGCAAAACCTGTTAGAGACACTCAGAGAAGGCTTAATCCCAACATGCGCGAAGTAGTGAAGAAAGAAGTTCTCAAGTGGTTGGATGCCGGGATCGTGTATCCAATTTCTGATAGCACATGGGTAAGCCCTACCCAAACTGTGCCTAAAAAATCAGGCATTCAGATTGTTAGAGGCGAGGATGGTGAACACATTGCCACTCGACCCGTCACTGGGTGGCGAGTGTGCATTGATTATAGAAAGTTAAACGCAGCTACATCCAAAGATCATTTTCCACTTCCGTTCATTGACCAAATCATTGAGAAGTTATCAGGTCAGAAATTTTATTGTTTTTTGGATGGGTATTCAGGATATAATCAGATTGCAATTCACCCTGATGATCAACAAAAGACTACCTTTACTTGCCCATATGGTACCTTCGCATTTAGGCGAATGCCATTTGGACTTTGTAATGCCCCAGCCACCTTTCAAAGGTGCATGATGAGTATCTTTTCGGATATGATTGGGGAGTCTTTGGAAATCTTTATGGATGACTTCTCAATTTTTGGTTCATCTTTTGAAAGTTGTTTAATTCAATTAACAAAGGTTTTAAAAAGATGTGTTGAAACAAATTTAGTGTTGAGTTGGGAAAAGAGTCATTTTATGGTTCAAGAAGGGATTGTCTTAGGTCATGTAGTGTCAAAACGTGGCATTGAGGTTGATCATGCTAAAATTAAGATTATATCGACCCTACCCCCTCCCACGAATGTAAAAGGCATTAGGTCATTCTTAGGACACGCCGGTTTCTACAGACGATTCATAAAAGGATTCAGTACAATTACAAAACCATTATGCAACTTACTTTTGAAAGATGTGCCTTTTGTATTTGATGACGCATGTCTTAAAGCTTTTACTATGTTAAAACAGAAATTGGTTGAAGCCCCAATATTGCAAGCACCGAATTGGTCAATACCTTTTGAAATAATGTGTGATGCTAGTGACTTTGCAATTGGGGCCGTGTTGGGGCAACGGGTAGACAAGAAACCCGTGGCAATTTATTATGCTAGTAAAACTCTAGATGGTGCTCAATTGAATTATACTACCACTGAAAAAGAGTTGCTTGCAGTTGTATATGCTCTTGATAAGTTTAGGTCTTATATTTGGGGGAGCAAGGTCATTATCTATTCGGATCACAGTGCCGTACGCTATTTGATGGAGAAGAAGGATGCTAAACCAAGATTGATCAGATGGATTTTATTGTTGCAAGAGTTTAACTTAGAAATTCGAGACAAGAAGGGTAGTGAGAATGTGGTGGCTGATCATCTATCAAGGATTATCAACAATGACATAGATAACACCTTGGAAATTAATGAGACATTCCCGGATGAGTATTTATTTACAGTTTCTGAGTTACCTTGGTTTGCTGATATTGTTAATTATTATGCTGCAGGTGTTATTCCAGAACATTGGCAAAAATGGAAGCGACAAAAATTCTTGGCACAAGTCAAACAATATATCTGGGATGACCCAGATCTTTTTAAAGTTGGACCTGATCAAGTTATCAGGCGGTGTATTCCAGATTCTGAAATTAAAGACGTCTTGGGACATGTACACGCTTCTGCATGCGGGGGTCATTTTAGTGGCCAGAAAACAGGATATAAAGTTTTATGTGCTGGGTTATTTTGGCCAACTATATTTCGGGATGCATATGCATTCGCTAAGAATTGTGTAAATTGCCAAAAGATTGGTAGCATTTCAAAAAGGAATGAGATGCCCATGCAGCCAATTCTAGTTGTTGACATCTTTGATGTCTGGGGAATTGACTTCATGGGCCCATTCCCAAATTCGTTTGGTAATTCATATATTCTTGTGGCAGTCGATTATGTATCTAAATGGGTAGAAGCGATTGCCACCAAAACAAATGACCATAGTGTTGTTTGTAAGTTTGTTCAAAGCAACATATTTTCTCGGTTTGGTGTTCCCCGTGTGATCATAAGTGATGGGGGATCTCATTTTAAAAACTTTAATTTTCGAAAACTCCTTAAACAATATGGGGTAGATCATCGGGTTGCAACACCGTACCATCCACAAACTAGTGGGCAAGTGGAAGTATCAAATAGGCAAATTAAAGAGATTTTACAAAAAACAGTACGTACCGACCGTAAGGATTGGTCCACAAAACTTAATAATGCATTATGGGCGTATCGTACTGCATACAAAACACCTATTGGTACTACACCTTATCGATTGGTGTATGGCAAGGGATGCCATTTACCAGTTGAATTGGTTCATCGTGCTCTATGGGCGGTTAAAGAGGTTAATGTGGATTATGATGTTGCAGGTAAACAACGAAAATTAAGTCTTGTTGAATTGGAGGAGTTACGAAATGAAGCATATGCGACCGCTAGCTCATATAAGGCACGGATGAAGAGAGTTCACGATGCTAAATTGCAAAGAAAGACATTTGAGGTAGGTCAAAAAGTTTGGCTATTTAACTCACGTTTGAATTTTTTCCAGGTAAGCTTAAAAGTAAGTGGACGGGACCGTATGTGATCAAGCGTATTGGGCACTATGGCGATATTGAGATTGAGGATCTGGATGATCACTTACGACAAGTTGTGAATGGTCATCGGTTAAAACCATACTTAGAAGACACAGATTTAAACCCGAAGTTAGAGGAAGCGGTGAACTTATTAATAAGTTCACCGACTTGCGATCTACAGGTCTAAATATCTCTCGAAAGTCCAGCTAACGACTTGAAAAAGTTAGCGCTTACGGGAGGCAACCCGCGGTTTTGTTCGTGTTTACTTTTCATTTTAAGTTCTTTATTTCATTTATGTTTTGGTTTACCATGTTTTTCAGCCAAACTCGTGTTGCTTGACGCTTGCGATTGGTAAAGGCCCGGGTACGTTTAAACTATGGTTAAAGTTGAGGACAACTTTAAGTTTCGCGAAGGGGTGGGAGGAGCATGTAAATCAAATCATAATCAAAATAAAAAAAAAAAAAAAAAAAAAAAAAATAATAAAAAAAGGCAGAACCACCTCCACCGTAGCCTACGGTACCTACCGTAGCCTACGGTGGACTTCAACTCGAAATTTCAGAAGGCCCTCTAGCGTAGGCTACGGTGGTCAGCGTAGCCTACGCCAGAGTCAACTCTGGTGGACGGGATTTGAATGAATTTTAGCCACACACCCTTTATTCACCCTTTTCACCCCCATAACCCCTCTTCTTCTTCTTCAATCACCACAACCCCCATAACCAACATTTATCTCTACTTTCATCATCCATCCACCAAATCTAACAAATAAGTAGTGCTTCTCGCTTAGTTTTTTGCAAGGAACGCATTGTGAGTGTTAGTTTTACACGAATCCTTGTCGTTTTTGTGTAATCAAAACGGAGCACGACGAACCCTAATTTCCAAAATTGGGGGTTTTTGATTTTTAAGCAGTTTTCTTGCAATCTAAGTGTTCCACAACGTATCAACAACAAAGGTAAGATCTTTTCACTTTCGTATATGATTACTCGGGTATGTTGCTAGAAAGTTGAATACTTGAATATACATTGCACTTAGATTGGGATGATTGTATGGAATTTATTGATAAATTGGTGCTACATATTGTCTTGATATGCTAGAATATGACATAGATTGTTGATGGTGATACAAGTTAAGGATAGTGAACTTTGAATAACATTGTTGAATATGACAGTTTGACTTTTATAAGTCAAACCTGTAGAATTCTTATTGCTATTAATTGAGTTAACCAATCAAAAGAAATCAATAGCTACTATGCTAGAAATAAGTGTGGGGAGGGGGTTGTTGGTCATGAATGTTGTTTATTAGATGTTAAAAGTTCAATTGATAATGTTAATTTCACATGGTTTGTTGGTTGCATACGTTTGATGTGTGTAGATGGGACGAAAAGGAAAAGAACCGGCTGGACCATCTAGAGCCGAACCCGAAGCACAACGAAGGAGAGTGGAGGGTCAGGAAGATGATGATGGAGGAACCCGTATCGGAGATTATCCAAGGGCAAAGCCAGTGTGGAAGACGGGATCTCTGGAAAAGAAGGATAGGATGTTTCATAAGCAACTATTCGCAGACAAGATGCTTAATCAGAAAGACCCTCATAACGGATTCTTATATGAGAGGGTAGTTAATTTGAATGAATTCCGAGCCTTTGGTATCGTGCAAAAATTTGAGGCTATCGGCTGGGAAGCGGTTTTGAATTGCTATGACGGAGTGACTGACAGAAAGTATATGAACCCCGTAATGGAATGGGTGGGTTCATTGAAGTATGAGGGTGGTCGATCACCACCAAAGACCATGAGGCTGGTCGGTGATGTTGGAGGCAGAGAAGTCATAATGTCTCATGACACACTAAAAGAGATTGCCAACTTCGATTCTATACCGGATAGGCGTGGAGGAAGCAAATACTTATACCCATCCTCGATGGAATTATTCGACAAGTGTCATTTACATCCTCAATGGAATCAAATGCTTTCTGAGTTGTTTTTACCCGACAATGATGGGAGGATGAGGCGAGACCAGATGAAAATGCAAGCAAGGTTGCTACTTTTGATTGTGCAACAAAACATCCTACCTCGTAGAAGTGATCGAGGGTATTTGAGGCATCCAGATGTGCAGATAGTGCATTCCCTCATGACGGGGTCACCAAGGATATCCTTCAAACATCTAGTGATGATGAACATCTGGTATTCACGCAACAAAGTGGATAAACAAATAATCCCATATTGCCGACTAATCACCGCGTTGCTTAAACGTCAAGGAGTCATCACACCAGAAACAGATTTCCATGAGGAGGACATCCCCGTTTTTAATCTATCCGGGTTGAGCACGTTTGGTTGGTCATATGTAAAAACAGCCCGTTATCACAAATTGAAAAACGCTGGAAAAAAATGGAGAGCATTAAGGTTGGATGCTGAACCGTTAGACGAGGGGGAAACGGATGAACCAGATAGTGGGGAAGAGGAAGTTAGTGATGAGGAGATGGAAGACGGTGGAGCAAGAGCACCTTACTTTGGTGGTATGCCTAACTACTATGATACTTATGGGGGTTACCAAGGTATGGAAGAATTTGTTGTTCAACAAAGGCCGATAGACTTTGATTCGTGGACAAGTTACCAACAGGCCTCCTACGATCAAAACACTCGCGGGTTTGAGCAGCTACATTGGGACAACATGTTAAACCACAACCGTCAGGAACACTGGAACCGCACCCACGCATGGAATCAAGAAGGTGAAGTGAACTTAAGGTGGCAAGATGATCAAAGGAGGCGGATGCACAACGCTTGGCAAGCAGGTGAACCAGTGATTGAACATCATGAGATTGTAGACTACACCACTCTTGCCCCATATGATGGAACAGTGCATCACTCACCATGGCTCGACCCTATTCAAGATGAACAGCACAACAAAGTCAAGGAAGCTCATCGGATGCCTTCAACTTTGGAACATTCTCAGACACAATGAGGAGCATCTTTGGCGATCCACAGAATCCTTACTATTGAGTACTCGCTGATCCATGATCAGGTCCACGTACTCCTCTTATCTGTTAATGTTTTCTGAATATTAAACTAGCGTTAATTGTTTTGGTAATTGGGTGGTCGGGAGGTGTGAGACAATTTATGTTAATGGGTAAAAGGTATGTTGGTTATGGTTATATTTTTGTCCGGGTCGGTTTGGGTTGGAAAAGTCGTTTGGGTTGATTTCTTGGATAAACTGATGTGCAAAGCAAAGAAAACATCACACACTTAACCTCAACACCATACATTAGGGACAATGTAAGCCAAGTGTGGGGATGAGGTGAGGCAAGACAAGAGTTGAAAGAGTTGAAAATTTTTGAATTTTTTTTTTATTGTTTTTAAGCAATCCAATCGAACATGAAAACAACAAGCATACCAATTGATTCTTGTCATGTTTGATGTAAGGGTCCTTAGTCATGGTCTAATTCTAAGATAGCAAAAATAATGATGTTAGCAAGGTTTTAGATTTTTTAGAATGCCTAGTTAGGGTTAACAGGCTAATGGTGTAATAAAAGCATGCACACACCGGCAACCCTAATTCCTACTTGGTGAGATTTTGGAGCTTCTAGATTGTTAGTTCACATAAAAAGTGTTTCAATTGTTGAGTGTAGGCCATATG
The DNA here is from genome assembly GCA_025506505.1 of Flaveria sonorensis. Classification (NCBI taxonomy): domain Eukaryota; kingdom Viridiplantae; phylum Streptophyta; class Magnoliopsida; order Asterales; family Asteraceae; genus Flaveria; species Flaveria sonorensis. The sequence continues at coordinate 42,013 of JACCIY010001563.1, forward strand.
ATTTTTGTTTTAGAACTTGTGTGATTTGATACATATTGAGACGGTGAATTTGATAAATGCACATAGATGATAGAGGCAATCTAGGATTCCTTTTTCTTTTAATACTATTTTTGTGTTTCACCACTTTACCTAAAATTCCCCCTAGTAGCCACTTTCGAGCCTTAAACCGTTTATTTTGACAAACCCATATCAATAAAACCCAAATCAAATTTTACCCAATGTGACCAAGTTACCACTGTTGATAACATTCAGACTAGCTTCAGTATTTGATTTATGATAAAAGCAAAAAATAAAAAAAAATAAAAAAAAAAGAAAAAAAAAACTAGAAAAAAAAGAAAAAAAAAGAAAGAAAAGAAAGATGCAAATTGTTGGTTATGGGTTAAATATGCACCCATGCGTTTGCTTTGTTTGAATAATAGTTATGTCAATAAGGATGTCAACAGTTGGTATTGCCTTAATTTATATTTTAGCCACACTCACAGCCAATCATTCCTACCTTAACCTAAAGCCCAAAACCCGTAAGTCCTTTTGATGTGTGCATTGTCAATTATTACCGTGGAAATTTGATTGTCACCCAAGCATATGATAACAAAGTTTCATATGTGGACCTTTTGAGTGATATATTGGTGAATTTTCACCAATCCAGAAATAAACCGAGATGAGTGACAAATGGTGAGGGGTGTGTTGCATGACAATAAAAGTCGGAAGCTTGTTAGGTTTAACTAGTCAGGTTCTATTTTGAATCAAATGTAACATCTTTACTTGCTAGCAAAATGATTATTGCAATTCTGGAATGGGCATGACTTTGGACCATAGCCAAGACATAGCAAGGGATTTTGGTTTATAATGTTGTTAAGTGTTTTGAATTAGATTTGCTTGAGGGCAAGCAAAGCTTAAGTGTGGGGATGTGATGTGTGTGCGTTGGAATGAGATTTTAAGTGTTTAAACGTCAAATATTACGTATGATTATTCGTTTATATGCATGTGATTGGTTGAATAGGTTGACTATGAGTTGGAAGTGGTTTTGTAGGAAAACAAGGAATTTGGAAGCTTACATGATAAAACAAGTCATTGGAAGGGTCAAGAAACGAAGTTTCAAAGTGCAGCAGAAAGGCTTCCACCGTAGCCTACTGTAGCCACCGTAGGCTACGCCAGCTCAAGAAAAAAATCAGCAGAAAGGGCCCCAGCGTAGGCTACGCTGGCTGGCGTAGGCTACGCCAGGACAATTTTTGAAAACCTATAAAATCGCGTTTTTATTATGTTTCAGCCACCACTTGATTCTCATTCGACCTAAGACGAAAAAAGACGTATTTTGGAAGTTCTAGGATCAATTCTTCACCATTCCAACTCTCAAAAACAAGATTCAATCATCCGGAATACAAATCAACAACGGTTTTGAAGATCATTCAAGAACAATGAGCGGCTAATCCTCTCGTGATCGACTTCGGGTATTAGGTTTTGCGTGATTAGGCTTTTGTTTTTGTTTAACTTTGTTGGGATTAAACTTTAGAACCTGTTAAGTTCTTTTATGAGTTTAACTTGTGTTTTGGTTATTTAAACAACGACGTTGGTAAACTTTTATTTGAATATCATTTAATCTTTCGGAAATTATATGATTGCAAGTTTTGGTTTCTAATTGAATTGGCATTGTGTATCAAGACTCATTAAGTCCTGATTATCGATATCGCTTAATCATCGCACGTATAGAGTCTCTATTAAGGATTTTCCAGGAAGTTAAACTAAACAATTGCTGAAAACCAAACCTAGAACCGAAGTGGATTACTTTCTCTTATAATCGTTTTCTTAATCAAGTTTGATTCTTTCCAAGTTGTTTTCTTAGTTTATTTATTAATTATTCCAAAAATCCAATTTTCACAATAAACCAGTTCAAGAAATCATGAATTTTTGATATTTACAAATATAAACAGGATGGTTCCATTGGTACCACACAGCTAATAGGAACTTGGACACGTCGAGGTGACTTAATCCCAATTACCTTGGGGAAAATGTGTATGTTGACCATAATTTAGCACTCATCCTGGAAATCCCCAGGTAAGCATAACAGGTCCCGCAATGGGATTTATACGAAATGCTTGCCTTAGCCCGAGGGCCTTTTGCCAGGAAATCCAGAATAGAGGTGTTTATGTGTCACACACTTCCCTATAGGCTATTAGAATTAAAACTTCGATGGGATTTTCAAGATTTAGGCATAACGTCTAAAGTGTTTTATCCTCTCGATAAGATGCGTAGAATTCCACACGTAGTCGAGAATAAGTTTTAGAAGAGATTAGACGTGGTAGAACTTAAAGGCATATGAAGAAGATTAGGAAGTTGGGGTATACAAGATTTAAGTCATACTCCTAAGGCACCATTTTCTAAATATAATCAAATAGCACGTAAAGGATTTATTATGCAATATGTAACATCATGTAATAGACATATAAGCAACCTTACAAGATTATAACAAATATTCATGAAAAGGGGTCCCTAGGTTAACCATAGTCTAGGCCACCATTTCTAATAACCTACATCCCTATAGTTATGGACTCTAATACCAATCTGTTACACCCCAACCTTAACGGTGGAAACGTTGAGATGTGAGGGTTAAGATTGTTCATGCCACATAATGCTAAATCAAAGTGTAAATATTATTAAATTCCAAGTTCATGACATACATAAATGTAAAGCATAAGTTTCAATCAAACGACATAACAAGAGTTCAAATAGCATCATGTGACAAAATATGTCATTTTATTAATCTCTAAGTCCAATCCTAGATGTTTACAAATCTTCATGAGCAACTAAGCGAGATCATTTCCTGAAACATGTTAAAAATAATGTTAACATATAATGTTGGTGAGTTTCCATAGGTTGCACATACATATATATATAAACAATAAGTTGGCAATTTATGTCATAGGTTATAGAATAATGTAATAATAAATAGATAAACAAATGTAACAATCAAACCTCGACAAATATGGCCACAACATGATTATACGATTAGCTAAATGCACTTGGTTCCCATAGTGATCAAGAATACGTCACTAGGAGCCGGCATTACCTCGGCTTTAGCACCAAATAGGCTTGTTAGGCCCATAGATCTATGACGTCGCTAGGCTAGCAATAGTTAATGATTGTATCTTACAAGTGTTATCACATGATAATTACAAGAGTCCAAATAACCATAACAAAATAAGATGAATTGCACAAGTGTTACAAGAGTAAAAATGTATCTACAAGTGTGTTTATGATAAGGTTAACATGTTTCATCCCAAAAGTGTGAAATAATATAAAATAGGATATGGAAAACTCATATGAATTATAAGGGTGAATGTATAAGAAGTCTTGTACTAAAAGCCGAAGATTCGTTAAAGTTCAACCTAAAAAACGACGTATTAAGTTAATCATGATTATTATAATGTTAGCGGTACTCGGGAATCTATGGTTTAAATTTGGGCTTTTGGATAACAATGTAATATTATAACGATGTTAATTTTATATCGCTTAGTCTACGATTTTAAATTCTAAAATAGATACATTTTAATATTTAAATAATTAAATAAGAATTTTGTGATAGAATCATTAATAAAAGTTAAACTTTTATTATTAAAGAATTATTATTTACTATTTGATACAATAGTAAATTTGTGATTTTAAATGATTAAAATAATTCTATTAATCACAATATATGTACATTTTAAATATGTACATATATATATTTATTTTCTTTTAAATATATTTTGTAAATATATTTTATAAAAATTGAGGAATTTATTAAATTGTAATTCTTGAGAAATAAAGGAGATTAATTTCATTACAAAATTAATAATAAATTATATTGTGTAACAATTTTTATAATTTTCAAAATAAAAGAATAAGGATTTATTAATTGAATTTCTAAGAAAAATTAAAATAAAATAATTTTATTTTGTTTTTGGTTAAAAATGGTTTTTATATAATTAATAATAATATTAGAATGTTTTCTGGATTAAAAAACTCAAAAAAAAAAACCCTTTAAAAAAAATAAAAACAGGGACTTGGGTTCGAACCCGGGTCCATAGCCACACCACCATAAGCTTAAACCACTGGGCCAAGGCCCTGGTTTGTGTTAAGTTTCAGAAATAGAAAGTTAAATCAAATTACCCAGAAAATCCCCAATTCACATAAACCCTAAAAATCAAAATCGATCAAATTGATCATCCAATCGATAATGATAACAAAATTAACCATGGGGCTTTGATTCCCCATGGTTAATCGAGTGTGTACCTGTTTTTAATTACCTGAATTCGATTGAATTTGTGAAAACAAAACGACGAACAGGTCGCCTGTTCTGGTTTGAAAAATTCGATGTGTGTGTGTGTTGTTTATGAAATTGAGATTACAGAGAGTTGGAAAGGGACGAATGCCACCTTTCCCCTCTATTAAATAGTCCCAATTGAAATCGTTTCATGTTCATCGAGTTCAATTTTGCTTCGCACGGTTCTATTGCAATTCGAACAGAGTTAAGGCTTCATTATGTGTGATTAACACACCATTGATTTCGTATTGATTGGTTGAACGTTGGGACATGATTAATTTCACTAATAATAAGTTTTAATTGCAGAATTGATTTGGGTTTTGAAGTATTTCGGTTTCGAGTGTGAGATTGATGAACACCGGCGATTAATGTCGAGTTAATTCGGTTGTGGGTTCGAACCTGGTGTACGATTGTAAATGGGCAGTTTAATTCGATTAAAAATAATGCATTTCGGGGTGTTGAGATGGCCGGAGCTCCGCCGGAAGTTTCACCGGGAAATTGGGGTTTGGGAAATTAAATTTAAAGAAATTACACTTTAGTCCCTGCGTTTTCTGAGTTACCCATTTTAACCCAAAGTTTGGGTTTTGTTTTAAAACAAAATTACAGTTTGGTCCCTGGGGTTTTAATGTTATTATTTTATGCCCAAAATAATAAATTACAAGTTTTTAAAAATATTAAACTTATATTGTTTTTATTTATTTTTAAAGGTTATCACCTATTATGTTTATTATTATTATTAGTATTATTATTTTTATTATTTCCATTATTATTATTATAATTATTATTATACTTGTTATTATTATTATTATTAACTTAATTATTTAATAATAACACAAATTATAAGAAATCTAAATACCGAAAAGAGATTAAGATACAAGGATTTACAAATGAGCCCTTATATTTGTTTTAATAACAAAACAAACACTTACAAGAGATAATAAAATTAACAAACATTTAACAAAAAAATACGAGAGGTCACAGTACATAGTTTGCATTTCCTCAAAGTTGTTTGTACTTGGACATATGGAATCAGCACTTAACAGCTCGTTAATTTCACCGGGCAACTTATTAAGAACGTGCCGATTGATCTTATCAACCTCATCATTAGTGGATGACAAAATACAGCGCTCCTTTAAAAAAGCAATATCGTTCAATCTCTCTGCAATGTCAGGAAAAGTATTAGACACGACGGCCTCAATAGGATCATCTGCAATAGGGATTAAAAGATCACGTGGTATGTCCATGTGGCCTCGTCTTCACCTGCTAATGAGATCGTGGGCAATCGCCCGACCCCCATGTCTAAATCCACTTATTAAACTCTTGTTGTTCAATAAGATCAGCACCACTAATACCCGGCGATGCAAGCGCATATTACAAGTTAGACAAACACCTTGCATGCACCCCAAATTATGGATGATCTGTTGACCGTTGAGGCAACGATCTCACTACGGGGGGCATGAGGGATCACCGGAAGAATTTGACGAAAATCTCCTCCAAGAACAACGACTTTTCCTCCAAAAACTCGATTTTCAGCCCCAGGAATATTATGCTTGCATATATCTTTGAACGTGCGATCAACAACTTCAAAAGCATATCGGTGTTGCAAAGGCGCCTCATCCCATATAATAAGTGTAGAAGCAACAACTAACTCTGCTAGATCAGAGCCCACGTCGATTGAACAACACGAATCCTTATCAAGATCAAATGGTATCCTAAACCGAGAATGTGCGGTTCGTCCACCGGGGAGTAATAAAGAAGCAATCCCAGATGAGGCAATGGACAAGACAATCTGCCCACGTGCACGAATACAAGCAATAAGCGTCTTCCACAAGTATGTTTTCCCCATCCCCCCGCTACCAAACACAAACACTACACCACCCGTCCCATTATCAACACAACCAACAATGTAATCATAAACTTCCTTTTGCTGGATATTTAACCCACCATGTAGGTTATCAAAAACTATCATTTCCTCTTGAATGTTGTAAGTACGCTCGGCTGCTATCAATTGATTACGTGTAACATTCACCAAGCACCTATCAATTTGAGGGAGATTAGGAAAGTCCACCAAAGATCTATTGTTACCTACTAAAATCTAATCTATCTCAATCAACGTATAGTTAAGAAGTTCAACATCTGTGAAAATTATGTCTTCATTCTGTAGAACTCGACGTTGATTGTAAGCAACATCTTCTGATAAGAAAGGTAGGCAATCAGTAAATAATCATGCTTGATCAGTAACAATACAAAACAACAGAATCGACACAAAAAAGTTCACGAAGCTGGTTCCCTAACCGCCAATGAGAAGCTTCACGTATACACTCAATCCACTCAATATCATCTCCTAGTAATCCCAAGGCTTTGCATGCTGACATATATGATTGATGCTCAACCCCCCGTCAACGGTACGAATATCATTAAAGCATAAGGGGCCACGTACAACATTCAATAACATACGAAGATAATATGTCTCACCCATAGAAGGACTCACGTAATAAATTCGCCCGATAGCATACCCATTTTTGCGTGGCCGCCATGCTTTTTCTTTCTCATGCCATGTAAATTTTGTTGGAAACTCGGCATAAGTTAAAAGACGACCTTCCGGGTACAATTTGTTAGCACGCATCCATTCGGTAAATTTTGACATGGCGGCCGTAGTTCGTGCAGCAACAGCAGCAAGCTGGTCGTTATCACGAAAATAGACCCTCTTACACCCTTCTTCGTGAAAGGATAGCCTTTCAACAGAAACAGAATGATACTGCATGTCAAATCCAAATAACTTCCAACATGCTTCTGACGAAGAAATATACCTACAGTTTATATATTCTTCGATCTCGTTTTCATTATGCAATAAGGATGCAAAAGCCGTTCGATTTTGACCATTCTCTAAAATGGCAGTAGCACGATCTGGACCCTTGTTTAGGTAACTGAACAGGTACTTCACCGGCATACCTTGGTTACACCATTCCATATTAATATGGCAGGTGTATTTTACCAGCAAATCACGATTATAAGGAACAACAAATCTGTTATCAAGCTTAATATGCTGAGAACCAACTTTAACAACTCTTGAATTGTTAGGTCTTTTATAGCATGGTCACCCATCATGCCTGATGAACGTTTCGTTACAGTAATTCTTCGGGTATCCTTTAGCACAACGACTGTTATGCATACAAGGACTTGAAGGATTTAAAACGCCACATGGTCGGTGCAACATATGCATACGAACAATGGCAAAACCTTCAGGGTCATCTAATTCTGATGGAAGCTCAGCAGATACATATCTGTCAATACATTCGGTGGTCCCAATATTATCATCTGGCTGTAGAAAAACCAAAGCATGACAATGCGGAAGACCTCGTTTTTGAAACTTGATCGTGTAGATAACGAAACATAGGACAATACTTTAGCTAACATACAAACATTTGAAAAAAATGTTTTGATTATAAAACTAAAAAAACAACAAACGAACCTGCTTTTGGTCGCCCGAACAGGTTCTTTTTCTGTACATCATTCATAAGCTCGTTGAGTTTTATCTTAAACACACGAGCAATGATATCTGGTCGGTCAGATGCAGTTAGGCCAGGTGTTGTTGCATTAATATGGCGCTCAATTTCTGGCCATTTAGGGTTGCAAGTCATGGTGATGAACAAATCTGGACTCCCAGCCCAACGACAAATTGCCATTGCATCCTGATATTATTGAATCATGTATCTAGGCCCCCCGGTAAAAGATGCAGGTAAGATGACACGCCAACCAACTAATCCACCAAATGTTTCTCCCTCTGCTATACGATCATGCAAACCATTATAGAGATCTGAACGAATCATATTTTGATTTCATTTATACCAATCCAATTCATGCTCAAGAACAACTGAATAAGCATCGACCACATAAGTTTGAAACAGACGGCCCAACCTATGCAGTGTCCTTCCTTCATCTCTCCTCACATGTACACGATAAGAATACTATTCTCTCATAGATACGGTTTTTCGATTACGTGTTTCTGTAGTATCATGTAGAGGAATGTTTACATGAAAACCATCTTCACCGTATGGAAACAATAGAGGATATTGTAATGCCATAAAACTGGGGTGAATCTCAGATATACGCTTTACAATGCCAGTGTCACGCTCAAGGACATCCTGTGAATCTGTAGGATTTCCATCACCAGGGATCAATGCCGCCACTTCAGAAGCGGTAGGTAAAGAGTACTATCTATGTTCTGTATTCCGTGTTCCAATCAAGCGAAGTCTAATAGTATGCATTGACGTGTTGTCAAACCGTTCCCTGGCCATTCTAAATGCTTGCACTAACATGTTATAATGATCAAGCATGATCGTTAAGTCAGCCAATAAAGATCGAAGAACACGTTCATTAGATGAGGGAGAAATGCAGCTTCGTAAAGCCGAAAACGATTGTCAATCTCATTTTGAGTGTCGTAGATATATAATTGGGCAAACCTCGGGCGACCATGAGGATTCATAGGTAATAAAGACCCGATTTTATGATGGTTATGTCCATTTAAACGAAACGTGTATGGACCATGACCATCATGCAATTCAGTACTTATTCTCCACCGGTTGAAGTGAATGCAAACATCGCGTTTAAAAGTTTGATATTTTCACGAAACACCTGGGACCGGTGGTCACCGTGGTTGCCAAGAAGCTGAAGCAACAGTTGTGGAGGATGTTGGAGGAATGTAGAATGACCTTTCCTTGGCCACAACACAAGGAAAACTTTGGATGCCTTGGCAAGAACGCTTTAACAGACCGTTCAGCATACCAAACAAATGCCTCACAATGCACACAAACACGATCTGAATCGCCGCAATCCTAATATGATGATGTATGACCTACAAAATGGCAATTATGAGCATACAATATGAATGTCATGTCCATTCTTCAATAATTAAACAGATGAACGTATGAGATGTACGTCATCTGTTTTCATCTGCATACACATGGCCATGAGATGGAATGTGTTGTTCAGAAGAAGATCCTTGTACACATGCATGTGAAAGTGATGAATTTAATATAGATGGCACAACAATGCTTGTTGTACTATCGTAATGAACTCCATTACTGTCTCGTCCGCCATCTGCATAAGAGGCAACATCAATTTAACGGTCTAACTGGCTTGCAAGCTGAATACGTTCATTATGTAGAATTAAAGCATAACATATGACAAAGAGACAGAGGTCCGGAAGAACTCATAAAAAATGTATGAATGAACTAAAGCTAACCATAACATCGACGTTGTCTGCTACCAAGCATAAGGGTAGAAGCGGAAGGTCTTGCACGTAGGCGAGTCCTAAGTTCATGGAGTTCACTACGGGAAGAAACATTTGTTCCTTGAGAAGGTGTTGGAGAAAGTACATCAGAGTCACATGATTCAGACTTAATGCTACGAGGAACCTCCATTATATGCTTCTGTTGTGCTGAGAAAACATCACACATACGTTACGTATGCTTTAAAAGACAACGTATGATGCCTTGACAATAAAAAAGACAAATGCCATGGCTTATAAGGCATGACACACGTCAAATAAAAAATAAATACATTTTATCGTCATATAAGTCCACTAAAGCCATAGTGACTAATACAATAAATACTTAAAAACATTTTACGATCTATTAAGGTAATTTGATAAACACATTAAAAACATAGTTAGTGGTCATGAGATATCTATTGCACACATGTCCTTAACTTCTTATATTATATAAATGCCAATTGGTTTTTGTTTGTATCGTACATATAATGATGTATATTTATTAATAATACATATATTTATTAATAATACATATATCGATGCTTACCACTAAGAAAGACAATAGAGTGAAACGTTAAAGCTGCATTGTACCGTTAAACTTGTATTCTCACTATATGAGTAATACTAAGAGGGTTCATTACCTGAAACATGTTAAAAATAAGGTCAACATATAATGTTGGTGGGTTTCCATAGGTTGAACATACATACATATATATAAACATTAAGATGGCAATTCATGTCATAGGTTAAAGGACAATGCAAATATAATTGGATAAACAAATGTAACAATCAAACCTTGACAAATACGGCCACACGAAATTATACGATTAGCTAAGTGTACTTGGTTCCCATGGTGATCAAGAATACGTCACCAGGAGCCGGTAATAACCTCGGCTTTAGCACCAAATAGGCTAGTCAGGCCCATAGATCTATGACGTCGCTAGGCTAGCAATAGTTAATGATTGTTTTTACAAGTGTCAATCACATAATAATTACAAGAATCCAAATAACCATGATAAAATATAAAATGAATTGCACGAGTGTTACAAGAGTATACACGTCTTTACAAGTGTGTTTTTAATAAGGTTAACATGTTTCATCCCAAATGTGTGAATTAATATAAAATGGAGTATGAAAAACTCACATGAATTATAAGAATGAACAATTATGGAGTCTTGTACTAACGCCGAAGGTTCGTTTAAGTTCAACCTAAAGAACGACATTTTAAGTTAACCCATAATTATTATCATGTCAACGGTACTCGGGATTCTACGGTTTCCTTTGAAATTTAGGGTTTTAGATGGCAACGATGATAGTATAACGATTTTTATTTGAAAAACTTATAAACCATTTAGCCAATGATTATAAATTATAAAATAAACCCAATAAATATTTATTTTAGAATTTAAATAACCAAATAAGAAATAATTTTATTAATAAGAAGTTAAAATTTTATAATTAAATAATTTATTGAAATACTATTTGACTTAATAATTAATTTGTAGTTTAATATCAATTTATAATAAATGATGTTGTATTAAAATCAATTATTAAATATAATAGATGAAACATTTTGTTGGACCAAAAGAACCAATGAGCCTGATCAGAAAAACCTTTAAGTCCCACGGACATTACAACAACTGAAGTAGTCTGCAATAGCTGAAGACATCAGCTGATAACAAGGTCTGAAGACAAAGTCTGAAGTGAAAGAGCTGAAGACAAAGTCTGAAGTGAAAGAGCTGAAGACAAAGTCCGAAGTGAAAGAGCTGAAGACAAAGTCTGAAGTGAAAGAGCTGAAGACAAAGTCTGAAGACAAAAGCTGAAGATAAAGACTGAAGACCAAGTTTCAGATGATTGTCACAACAGCTGAAGAAGACCTCTTCAGTAGTTGTGATGGTTTCCTTTCAGTAGTTGTAGTTTCTTTTCTGTACTTGTAGTTTCAGTAGTTTTATGTTTCTTCGTGTACTTAGAATAATCTGAGATGTTCTCAGTTGTGGTGAACATTCTCAGTAGTTTGCTTACTTTCAGTAGTTTGTAATAAGTCTGTTAGATGTCACTATCAAGTGACATCAGCAGACGTCACATTCCTATATATAAGGAATGCTGACCTAATTGTAATCGGGGCAGCTTAGGAAAACCTAGCAGCCGCCACACCGAAGCATGTGTGCATGAATGTTATTATCCCTTTGCAGAAAACCCTATATCTATATAACCGTGTACTGTTCCATTGAATATTTATTGTGTTCTTGCTATATTTGCTCAATTCTTGCTCTAATTCCGCTGTGATTCAACTCTAATTGATCAAACTTAGATCACTGATCCTAACAAATGGTATCAGAGCAGGTTAATCATTGATCGGTTTAACAATTGATCATTGAAACTGCTATTTTGATATCTATAGTTTGATCGAATTAGCATATGTGCAAGAACTGGTTATAAAGATTGATTTTCTGCTGCTTCTGGTTATTTAATTTGAGTTTCTTCTTGATTCTTATTGAGTTTGTTGTGTTTTTGTGCAAAATCTTTTGAAACTTGATTGATTTGGTTTGAATCTGAGAATGACTACTCCATCTAATGATCCTCACAATACTGGCTCCTCAACCAAGCCTCCGATGCTGGTTAGGAGTGAGTATAACATATGGCAACGAAGAATGCTCCATCACCTGTCTGTTAACAGTTCAGGTTGTTGGACATCTGTGGTTCATGGTCCACACAAGCCTATGGTGAACAATCCGGAGACCAATCAAATGGTTCCGAAGAAGAAGGAGCAATACTCAGATGAAGATCGTAAACTGTTTGAGATTGATGCTAAAGCCCATGGAATTCTGGCCATGGCACTGCCGAATGAAATCTATTCTGGGCTTATGCATCATGAAACTGCTCATGACCTCTGGAATGCTTTGAAGGAACAATTCGGAGGAACTGATGAGGTCTTAGCAAACAACAGAGAAATCCTCGCCCAACAATATGAGACATTCTCTCATAGGAAGGGTGAGACACTGACTCAACAGTTTGAGCGTTTCTCCTGCTTGATCTCTGAACTGAAAATGGTCAAGCAAGAGTATACTAACAGCCAGATGAACAACAGATTCCTCAGATCACTGCCTGAGAGATGGGACACATACACCATTGTCCTACGCTCCAGTGCAAATCTGGATAGCCTATCTCTCACCCAACTCCATGGGAAACTGCTTACATTTGAAAGAGAGATAGAGCAGAAAAGGAAACTGGCATCATCAGGAAAGCTCTCTGATGACTTTGTACCAGGTAACACTGCCTTGGTCGGTCATGAGTCAGAATATGCTGGATCAGAAAGTCATTATGATGAGCATATAGATTTCTCTTCAAACAGTTCTGATCATGCATTTGTTGGTGTTGACAGTCATTCTGGGTGTAATAGTGATAATTTATGTTTTATCATGGATGATTTGCAAGGTATTGCTGATGATGATTTAGAAGAGATGGATATTTTGAGCCAAATGGCCCTGATCAATATCAGATCTCAAAAGTTCTACAAGAGAACTGGTAGGAAATTTCCAGGACTCTCTGGCAAAACCAAAGTTGGTTTTGACAAGAGTAAGTGAGGTGTCACAAATGCCACAGGCTTGATGAAACACTTTACAGATGTATGATTGGGTCCTTGATGTACTTAACAGCTTCTAGACCAGATATTATGTTTGCAACTTGTGTTTGTGCTAGATTTCAGGCTGCTCCTAAAGAGTCTCATTTGATTGCAGTCAAGAGGATCTTTAGATATCTGCAAGGTACTCAATCTCTAGGTCTTTGGTATTCCACTGGGCACTCTTGCAAATTAGTTGCTTTTTCTGATAGTGACTATGCAGGGTGTAAATTAACTAGAAAATCAACTTCTGGTGGATGTCAATTTCTAGGCAACTGTTTGGTTTCTTGGCAGAGTAAGAAACAAACCTCTGTTGCTACATCCACTGCTGAAGCCGAGTACATTGCTGCTGCAAGTTGTACATCTCAGGTACTCTGGCTTCAGAATCAATTACTGGATTATGGCATTACAGAGACTAAGACTCCATTACTAATGGATAGTGCTTCAGCTCTTTGTATCGTCAAGAATCCAGTCCAGCACTCTAGGACCAAACATATTGAGATCAGACACCATTTTATTAGGGATTGTTTTGAAAAAGGTCTGATTGATCCAAAGTTTGTTCCTAGTGCTGATGAGCTTGCAGACATATTTACTAAGCCTTTGGACAGTTCAACTTTCCAAAACCTAGTGTTAAGGCTTGGTATGTTGCAGCTAGAATAAGTGACAACTACTGATGATCTCAGTGAACAAGTACTGATGAGCATTCGTATACTACTGTCACAAATAAGTACTGCAGTTCTTTTATCCTCAGTAGTTTTCACAACTACTGAAGACTAAATTACTTAAAAGTACTGAAGTACTCATCTGTTGAAAAGAACTGATGTGGTTACAACTACTGCTGTAGTTACAACTGCTGATGTCAGAATAACAGATAAGTACTGATGACCTATGAAACATCTGAAACTCAGACAAAGTCTGATGAAGTGTTGAGGTCAGAATGAAACAGCTGATGAGCTAAGAATTGACGTCAACAGCTGATGAGAAAATTTTCTCTTCAGTTGTTTCTACAACAGCTGCTTCACTTACAACTGAAGCCAAAACCATGTCTTCAGTAGTTTCACAACTACTGATGACTAACACCAAGTCTTCAGTTGTTACAACACCTGAAGCCAAAACCATGCCTTCAGTAGTTTCACAACTACTGATGACTAATACCAAGTCTTCAGTTGTTACAACACCTGAAGCCAAAACCATGCTTCAGTAGTTTCACAACTACTGATGACTAATACCAAGTCTTCAGTTGTTACTTCTGAAAGTTAAAACCAGGTCTTCAGTTGTTTTCAAACAACTGATTACAACACCCACACTTTCAGTCGTTTTATATCAGCCTTTTTCTTACCCTATAAATACCTAAACCTACTTTCAGACGTTTCATTAGCCGTTTTCCGTCCTTCACTCTCTCACCAATGGCGACCATGAAACTCAAACCCAGACACAACTGTGTTGCCTACCTCTCGAAATCGGCCTTCTGGAAAATTTGATAACGCCATCGATCTTATGGTAGATTCCCAGTACCGAACCGCGTTTCTTCTGAATCCTACCATATACCCCGATTCCCTAAGCCAGTTCTGGACCAACGTCTCCGTGCACTAGTGAGAATGATAGCCAAATCACTCTCCAGTCGTTGGTCAACCAGAAACAGGTGGTCATCACTACGGACATCATTCGACAAACCCTCGATCTACATGATGCCACCTGTGTCACAGAATACCCGAAAGGCACAACCGATATGTCTTTCATCAACAACGGGTATGAAGGAGACTTAAGTGCTACCACCATTATGAAGAAGCACTTCCATGATGCTGAACGTCTTATATTCCACATGGTGAATGTCTGCCTTGCACCAAAAACCTCTTCATGGGATCAAATGTCTTCCCGATGGCAACAGGTATTATACTCTATCTTTGAACGCCAAACTTTAAATTTTTCTGAGATAGTGTTTATGGAACTAAAGGATCTGGCCTTGAAACCTGTGGCAAACAGATGGATATTATATCCCAGGTTTCTCATGGCCATAATTTTAACACAGCTAAAATCAGACGGCCTTGTTGGCCTTGGAGTCCCTGCTCCGGCTGTATTGCCTGAAGTATACTCCAGGCACAACTCTGACCCTACAATGAAAGGGGCTGCCCGGCTGCTCAAACCCAAGCAGCGGGAACCCACAGCCTCCACTTCCAGATCCAAAGTCCCCACCAAACCCAAAACCAAAAAGCCCAAAAAGGCTACTCAGGGAGATGAGTCCCCTGAGGATGCCCCTGTAACACCAATACAGGAAACACTTACTGGTTCTAACCCCCCAGTAGTGTCCAAGACTCCACCAACCGTAGCCGCTCAGGCATCCTCTCAACAGGATCCTGATGCAACCAAATTGGGGATACCACAATGCTGGAACCTATCTCAATTGAGAAGGTTACCATTGAAGAGCACCAGTCACCCCGGGTGCAATCTGCTTCAACCCTATCTCCAAATGCAACCGCCCCTCAAAGCCCAACATTTATTGTTGCACAAGTGTTGAGTCAGCTGCATTCCTCTCCTCCTCCCCAGACACCAATTACAATGGGGAGAACCTCAACAGCTGAGGAAGAGGACCAAAATGCTGCTGATAACCCACAGCACAGGGGTTATAATGTTCAATCTCCCCGTGTAGAGGAGGAGGTTAGAACATCTGGTGAGGCTGCCACTTCTACTGATTCAGCAAATGACCAGGATGAAGTTGGTAACATCTCTAAGACCTCACCAGAGGCAACTGCCGATGAAGGACTCAGTCCTGAGGCAGGAAGTCCCCAGAACCAAGAACAAGGGGCACATGCTACAACTGATCTACACTCAGGGCATGTACATCCTGATTCAATCAGGAGGTCAGGTGATTCAGCAAAGCCTGATGATGACCTGGGCTTTTTCTATGATGTCTTAGCCCATAACACAATCCTTGAGGCTGAGGTGAGCAGACTCAAAGAACTGCTTGCCAAAATGTCTCAGGATCAAAGTCCATCTGCCCCAATAAACCCACAGATGGCACCTTCATCTGAAGGTTTCCCAAACACTCCGCCACTTCACTCAACTGAGCCACCAGCCACTGTTGTTGGCACCACCTCTCAGGGACAGAACCCCTCTGAGCAGATGGTTGCTACATTTCAAAATTCCTTACCTCTCATCACTCCCATCATCAATGAGATTGTACATAAAGCCATTGATGAGAGGATCTCCTCGACTCTAAAAACACTTGTTGATGATGCTGTGCAAAAGAAGCTTTCTGCCATTCAAACCCCTGAACCCAATGCACCCAAAAAGGGGGAGTCTAAGGTAGTGAAAGAAAGAAAGAGAAAGAGAGTGGAAGAGGATAACAACAAGAAAAAGAACAGGAAAAACAGCTGATCACATACAAGAGAAAGAAAAGTGCTGAAACTCAAAAGCCTGATGAAGAGAAATCATTGGAAGATCTGATTAAAGAAGCTGATGAAGCTCACAGCAGATCAATGGACAAAATAATAGATCAACTCTTCAGACAGGGCTTTGATACAGCCACATTAGACACTGAGATCAGAAGGCTGGAGATTAATGAGATACAAGAAAGATGGGCCAGTTATAGTGTGATGGAAAGGGAGAGGTTGGAGATAATGATCCGGTTTATTGCAAAATACTTGGGAAGATCATTAATTGAGATTAAATCATGGACCAGAGACAGTATTCTGGCAATAACCACCAGAATCTGTGCTTCTGAAGAATTCAACAAGGGGTTGATTATAGAAGCCTTAGACGAAGCAGGGCTGGGAAGAGAACTGATATGGCCAAGCTTTCCAAAGCCAAACTCACCATAAAAATGCTAGATCAGCCTTCCCAAACTCCCTCTCAAAAACAACCAACCCCACAACTCTCCAAATCAACTCAACCCTCAAAACCAACTCCCTTACCCCAAAAACCACCTCAAACCACATCCAGTGATGCACCCAGAAGGAGGAGAAGGGTGTTGAGGATGGTAGAAGAAGAAGAAGAAGATGATGAAGAAGATAGTCTGCCAATCTCTGCTGTTCTAAATTACCTGAGCCCAGAAGTCAACAAATGATAACACCAGACTTTCAGAGGCAAATGGTGAAAGTTAAGATTGAAGAAGAAGAACAGCAGAAACAGCACGATGAGCAACTTTTGAAGATGATTGACAAAGAGTTTCCTCAGTCATCATCTATACAAGCCATGAAGAAACATGCTCAAAGGCTGTATGCTCTCAGGTATACCTTTCAATATCAAAAGGAGAGAGTAAGGATTTGGCCAGACCCCAGGGTTAGTTCTAGAATTCATAAGAAATCCATACCAAGTAGATACAATGGCCAAGTGAGAAAGACCATAGATGCTGCTATTATGTTGGCCATTGTAGTCTCACCCTGGGAAATACTTGAAGACTTCAAGAGAGCCTACAAGTCAAAGATGACCCCTCAAACTCTAATGGAGAACAAAATGGTCAAGAAGGGGTTGTTATACAAGAGGCTTGAAGAGATCAAGAAAAATGAACTCCAGTTGTTATTAGAAGGGACTCACCCAGATGAGTTTGCTTACAGAGAGATAACAACTGTTGAGTTGAAAAATGGAAAGACGATAAAGTACTTATCAGAGTACTATGGCCCAGAGTTCTTCTTCGAAGGAGAAGCAGAAGAACTCACTAAGGAGGAACAAGTTGTTCTCCTTGAGGCCTACGTCAGAGAGTCTTATAGACTCATCAATGGGAAGTAGGTTTCATGGTTGGGATAACGGCTCTGTGTCCAGTTCCCCAAGACAGAGTTCCCTTCCATCCTTTGACATTCACATCTACTGAAACCTGTTCCCTGGCCTGTGCTTATCCGATATCTCTAAAGCTGATCAAGAGAGTATTTCTGCCAAGAATAAGTGGGACCTCAATAAGCTTAAAGGTTTTGGCTGCATTGGTTCAGGGGGAGTTTGTTGGACCAAAAGAACCAATGAGCCTGATCAGAAAAACCTTTAAGTCCCACGAACATTACAACAACTGAAGTAGTCTGCAACAGCTGAAGACATCAGCTGATAACAAGGTCTGAAGACAAAGTCTGAAGTGAAAGAGCTGAAGACAAAGTCTGAAGTGAAAGAGCTGAAGACAAAGTCTGAAGTGAAAGAGCTGAAGACAAAGTCTGAAGTGAAAGAGCTGAAGACAAAGTCTGAAGACAAAAGCTGAAGACAAAGACTGAAGACCAAGTTTCAGATGATTGTCACAACAGCTGAAGAAGACCTCTTCAGTAGTTGTGATGGTTTCCTTTCAGTAGTTGTAGTTTCTTTTCTGTACTTGTAGTTTCAGTAGTTTTATGTTTCTTCGTGTACTTAGAATAATCTGAGATGTTCTCAGTTGTGGTGAACATTCTCAGTAGTTTGCTTACTTTCAGTAGTTTGTAATAATTCTGTTAGATGTCACTATCAAGTGACATCAGCAGACGTCACTATCAAGTGACATCAGCAGACGTCACATTCCTATATATAAGGAATGCTGACCTAATTGTAATCGGTGCAGCTTAGGAAAACCTAGCAGCCGCCACACCGAAGCATGTGTGCATGAATGTTATTATCCCTTTGCAGAAAACCCTATATCTATATAACCGTGTACTGTTCCATTGAATATTTATTGTGTTCTTGCTATATTTGCTTAATTCTTGCTCTAATTCCGCTGTGATTCAACTCTAATTGATCAAACTTAGATCACTGATCCTAACACATTTTACTTATACATATGTATATATATTTTTATACAAGTTCAAACTTGTAAATATATTTTATAGAAATTTATTACTAATAAAGACAATTTATATTTTCTAAAAATTTAAAGAAATATTTCTAATTAAATACTAATTTAATATAATTATAGAAATGATTTTTATTTTAATTAAATAATATTTCAGAATTTTTTGAATATTTTTATTTAATAAACCGGGTAAAAAAGATAAGTTGCAGGGCTCGGGTTCGAACCCGGATCCCTTGCGTACTCCCCAAACGCTTTAACCAGTGGGCCAAAGCCCCATTCCTGTCTTAAAACGCAGAATAATTAATAAAAAGTATATCTGAAAGAATCCCCAATTCCACCATGAACCCTAGAATCAAATCGATCCAATTGATCGCTCAAACACAGATGTTACCGAAATTAACCTTGGGGCTTTGATTCCCCATGGTTAATCAAGTGTGTGGGTGTTGGAATCACCTGAAATGGTTGCGAAGTTGATGTGTTCGAGTTCGGACTAGTGTCGCGATTGAGTCTCGATTCAATCCTGATGTGTGTGTGTGTTTTTGTGAAATTGAGCTTCCAGAAAGTTAAAAGAAGCTATTTCGATCATTTGCCCTCCAATTTATAGTGTTAATTTAACCGATTCCATGCTCATCGACTTTAAGTTCGATCTTGGGCGTTACAAGTCGATTTAGATATGTAAATTGCTGTTTCAAATGAATTTAATCATGTCATTGATTTCTAATTGATTATACGAACGCGTATACACGATTAATTGCATCAATAATGTGATTTAAGTGCAGAAACGGATTTGGTTTTGGTGTGGTTCGGTTTCGAGTTTTAAATCACAGTTAAAATCAATTTAAACAAGCCTATGTGTTCGAATCAGGTTCGCGACAGGTTTAGAAACGGTTTGCGATTTTAAATTTTGAGTTTTATGGAACTTTTAGGGTGGCGGGCGCCGCGCCGGACCCTTGCCGGCCGGCGGCCGGGAAAACGAGTTGAACATTTTTTTTAAAAAAAAATGTTACACCTTAGTCCCTGATGGTTTATGTTTTGGCATAAATGCCCAAAAGTTGGGTTTGGGTAGAAAATATTTACAGTTTGGTCCCTGGGGTTTTAAGTTTTATTATTTTATGCTAAAGTTAAATTAGTTACAAGTTTTCTAAATTTTTAAATAAATACATTTTATTTTTCTTATAATTTTTATTTGTAGTTTTTTTACTTTTAATATTATTAGTATTATTATTTTTTTACTATTTTGATCATTAAGATTATGGTTATCATTATTATTGTTATTATTTTTTAAACTTAATTATTCAATAATAAGTCAAGTTATAAAAATTTTGAATCCAACACAACAAAATTAATGAAATTTCAATGAGTCCTAGTATTTGTATTAATAACATCCATAATACATATAAGAGATAACGGAAAATTAACAAATAATCTAACAAATATACGAGAGGTCACAATTCAATCACAACAAAAAAATATCATATGTTAAGACTAGCACAACCAAAAAAGGTTAATTATATAACATAATAAAAAAAATTAATAAAACACAAATACTGAGATGAAAACAAATAACCCAAATTTCAAAATGCACACGAACTTTAATAACAACCCATAGCCCTAATAGCGCGTGCCTCATGCATGTCCGGTTCGTACATAATGGCGGAAAAATCGATAGACCTCAATATATTAGTTGTAACATATGGTCAAGTATAAGTCAAGCCAAATTAAATGACCAACAGGGCATGAATATATATATATATATATATATATATATATATATATATATATATATATATATATATCAAGTTGGTTCATTTAGCGGAAAGTATGATATTCTTTGCCTATATATATATATGCGTGTGTGTGCATATATAGGCAAAGAATATCATACTTTCCGCTAAATGAACCAACTTGACTCGAGATATGTATACAATAGACTTTTTTGACATTGCTAGATAAGTCTTGAACATATCGGTATGTCTCGTATCATACAAAAACACCTTATAGTGTCACCGCTGGCACAAACGATTAGCGTCAGAAAACGTAAAACACATGTGGAAAATTTTAATTTGAAGAAACGTAAAGAGCACATAAGAGTGGGATGACGGCCGACTCACGTGGCATCTTGCAGAGACATAACAAATGATACCGACACAATATTCTCTTGCCCGTGACAATTCTTCCAACAACATCTACACCAAATAGACACAATATGTATATTGTGTGTTGAAAGCATCTACTATAGACTATTTATGAAAAAATATATATATACGTATATATGTAGACATGTATTAAACAACATGTACGTACCAACAAATAGTTTTTGGGATCGCCGATCGTGGATAAGAGTTTTAATAGAGGGAACTAACGGATATAAATAAAAGCCTTTTGAAATTCCACTGATTAACGGAATAAGTCGTGTTTCTTCATCGATAACAATCTTGAAATCACCGCACACCAACTTGTAGTTGTGATGTTTTGGAAAGTCGTGATGTTTGAAACTTTCAATCCTGAACCGATGCAATATAAAAACACGACCCACCAATTTCAAGTCATTGTAAATATGTATTAAATGTCTTGGGACAAATGCAGCAATTTTTTGTCTCTAAAGTTCAAAAATTAGTATAATGATTTCAGCTGAACATAGATTTTAGGTAGAAGGAAGAAAGAGAATCTCTTACATCTTGATCGACAAAAATAATCAATAGATCAGTTTGACTAACGGAAGCCGATATAAACTCCACCTAAGCAAAGGGAACGGTGTACCAAACGCCACAATGTGTTAGTGATGAAAAAACATCAACGCTATGATGGACTTCCATGTTAAACGAGACCCTTGAATGTTTAATGTGAACCGGAAAAATATAGAAGTATAATATCATGATATTAAAGTATTAGAAAAAAATATTAAAATTTATGAATACGATGATAATTAGGTTTACTTTGGCGTAAATCTCAACGCATAGCCATAAAGTGTGCGTAATTCGATATTATAGCATAGTTGAACATCATACGGGGTTTCATGGCATAATATTAATATTATCAATATCATCGGAGAATTATAACATATATATTTGTATAAAAAAACAATGGTAGAAAATACCAAATATAGTAAAAACACAAGCACAACGTTCATTGCAACACAAAAGCAAACAACCATCAAAACTAAATGTCATTCAAACAGACGGAAGACATATGACTAAGGTAATTCAACAATAACAAACATTAAGCAATAACTAATATCTTGGGTGAAACTATAGTCTTGGTATAGACCGCGCATGGGATGTTTTGAAAATACGTAAGACGACAAAATCCATCAAGGCCATTAGCATGAACATCAATTCAATACATTTCACCCAATATTGTTATCAAAAGACATGAGACATCTTCATTGACATGTGTGACAAGGGATGACGGTCCCAACGGTATGCGCATGACATTAGAAAGACTAAAAAATTTCATCCACGTCTTACCTTCTAGCTTCCACAACGCAACCGAGCGGTTAACGAATGCATCAATGACAAAACCATGTAGGTCATTGCGCACACTAACCAAATCAGCAGAATTCCCTTCACTTGCAACAGCTTGGAAAGCGTATTTCACAAAATTCTTTCGAATCAACATCAAAAGTGAATTATTATTTTCCCGCCACTCATCCAAAGTTGCGTCACCATGAAATACAGTCCAATGCCACAAAATGTCCCTCTAGACCAATCATAGGTCACTCCATGGTATGGTCGTTTTTTTAGGAAACGTATTGTTCCCCACGAGCCAGATCGCATTGAGTATATATAAACAGTCATTGCACCACGCCTATGCTTGATATGAAGAATGTTGTAATCGTTCGAAGAATCAACAAAAAAACCAATAGCATCACATTGCATTTTGTAAAAACCTTGAGATTTAGAGGTTGACAACTTCTTGTACACTTCGGTCAGTGGATTCCAAACAATCAGCTCAGTTGTGTCTTTGAGAACAACACACAACATACCATCCAAGCTTGCTAAAACCAACATACGATAGGGATGAGTAGTGAGCGGGATTTTAAAATAGTCAAGAGTGGAAAACGTTGGGGATTCATAACTCAACGAATGAATCGAACAGCAACGACGACCAAGAAAAAGAATTTTTTGATCTGATGAAGCCCTCATATACTGACAATGAAGCTTTGCAAATAAATCTGTTGACAGAAACGAATACCACTCTTTGCATACGAGTTTGCATTGCGTAACAACCTTTGCAGGAAGTCTTGGAAGTATCTCAAACAATATTACAAGAAAAGAAAGGTTCGACATGATCGTTCTAGCTACATTGCGTAAGTTGAAAAAAGACTTAATTTCGTGGAACAAAAACATAATAATAATCAAAGTACGAACGTAAATATGAACATCAAAAAACACGTGCGATGAAATATAATAATAAATGCACATAAATAATAACATAAGAAGAAGAAATAATTTTATAAAAAAAACCCTGACAGGAAAATATACACCGACTAATACAAATAGTATAATAATTAGAAATAATAAGCAAGTAAAAGATAACGCACGTTGTAATGCACATAATACTAACAATGAAGGACATATAAAATATGGTTTTCAAGAGCATATAGCACGACACAATACCAATTATGTGGCAATTAAAGTAAACGAAAAGAATAGCCATATAAGTATCAAATTAAACAAACGAACAACATGTTAAGCAAGTATAGTGATTGAAAAATGGAGACGCACCTTTGCAAAATAGATACGTTTGAAATACAGGAATTTATGAAAGTATAACACGTGAAGCCTGAACAAAAGCCAAGAAGACCACAAAACAAAGTTAGTAAAGACAAAAAACCAATCTAAATATATAAAACATGACCCAGAATGACAAAGAACATTAAACCATTTTAATATTTTATTTATTATCTTTAATGACATTACAACATAAAAAATCTTAGATATAATTATTACAATAAATGCATATAAACACCTAATATACAATAATGGCTTAAAGTTTCATGATACACACATTAGAGATAATACAAATAAATAAATAAATATATATACATATATATATATATATATATATATATACATATATATATATATATATATATATATATATATAGTGTTCTACAAAAAAAAAAACCTAATATATTTATTAAATGTAAGAAAATCACATAACCAATATCGGTCTACCAGATCCCTTATGTTATCACCAACCCACAGAACCCCCAAATCACCTAACCACAAAACCCCCTAATCACTTCTCTGTAAAGCGACCCACTTCTAGGGTTTTCAGCCGCAAAGGCGTAAACCCATACGTGATAACTGCTGCTTCGATTAACATTGCTCGTCTACCGCCACCAACCCTCTCCCATCTGTGGTCTCTACATCCTACAACGATTGGTGTATTTCATAACAGTCGCTAAACACAGGTTCTACGGGCTTGCATTCTCGGTTGATCTATAGTCCGAAACAACAGATTCGGGGTTATTTTACAACAGAAGGTAATGGTTCATCATATCTTCATAATATCTAAGGCCAAGCATGGTTGATTTAGTTGATTTGTGATGTTTTCTTAACCCTAATTTTGTTTTTCCACGGTCGACATGTTCGAGACTGCATCATGTTAGGATTATCCCCTGATTCTAGGGTTCGTCTTCGCAATTACAGATTCGTCATTTCTCCCTTCTTTGTGCTAAGAAAGTATAATTTCATAATAAGTATAGATCCAGGCTGGGCCCTCTTAATTCCGACCCGTATTTTTCTTTTTCATTATTGTTACTACATTGTCTGCATTATTTGCATCAGAAGGAAGGTTTGCTATTCTAATATAGTGTAAGGGCTTAATTTTGATAGCTTAGGGCTAAACATTTGGTTATCATGTATTTGTGATGCTTGCTATTTTGTATAATTGCTTATTTTTTAGTATTTACGTGTCCACATTGCCCGTCCATCATTAATTTTGATAGCTTAGGGCTTAATCTTGTTAACAAATGAACACTTAGTCTTGTTACCAGTGAGTGATTCCCTACGTGTGCCTGTCCACCATTACATAGGGCATAAAATGTGGCCTATATTGAGGCTCTATAAAAGCATGAATGTGTTAGAGGATTAGCAGCTATGATATGGTTGTTTATTGATATTAACACTGTAAGCCAAAAATACTCTATAGTAATACATTCAAATTGCTTACTAAATAACAAAAGTCCAAATCGCAACAAATCTAGGACTCTAGGTCTGCCTAGTAAATCGACTAAATAACAAAAAAACATATGTTGACATGAGCATATATTGTTAGATGTTACAGGAAGAGATGCTATAAGATACATACCTTATAATGGAGCTCTCAGAAAGATAAAAACATTTTGAAATAAAACTGGCTTTTAGTTAGCACACTGCCTATATATACACCAAAAAAAAACGGTTTTTGCTTAACTAACTCCACTATACCACTAACTCTAGTGGACCCCTAAAAAAGGATGATGAAATAACTGTTTTGAAATTAGTGATATTTAGATAATTTAGTCTTGATGAATCTTGCTAAGATACTGGACCGAATTCATTGGTATGTGGAAGACATTGGTATAGAGCATTATATTTTATCACAGAGTTGCCAATGGAAAGCTAATTAAATCACCTGAATGAGTATGCAAACATTAGAATAAACCATTTGAATAAAAGCTATTAGATTTTAGGCAATAATGTATGATGTATGTGCTTGCAATTATGTTATTATTGGGTTATTATATATGTCTACATACTTTTTATTCTGTTTACAATATCAAAGATATGTACATTATTATACCATAATAATAATATTGTGTGAATTCTTTAAAACTGGTCATTGTGCAAATGTGTTAGTGTTATTTTTGTCATGATTAATCTTTTGTATCCAAGAATTATGTTTTTTAAATGTATATAAATATACATGTGTTTTTTTTTATTAAATGGCTTCATGATATAAGAGCTCTTTTTTTGTTTTTAAGGATCGTCTTTTCTGGGCCCCACAAATAAGCATGTAAGGCCCATTGCTAAACCCTAAAATTGTTTAATGGTGAACAAACCATCACTGCATGACCTCAGTTTGGTTTCAGCTTGGTTTTGGCCTAACATGATAATATGGATTAGATTGAGTTAACCAGTATGTTTGTTAGAATAGTTCAAATTAGTATTAGTGTGTCAAACGGTTACAAGTTGGTATTATTTAAATATTTATCAAATCTCTTGAGAAAAAAAAAATTAATGGGGTTTTTGGTTAGTCGTACTTTCATGAGCTTTTGTTTGTCATTCTCTTTTGGCTGTCTACTTGACCCGCTTTGTAAATATTGTGTTTTCAGGGGCTTCAATATGGTAAGACGCTTGAATTGTTGGTATTAAAATCTTCTAGTCCGTAGTCTTATTATTTACTTAGTTTAGGCCATGAGTACAGTAATCTAATGATCATGTTTACTATCATTACTTCCTTGGAAAAAAATGTAGTTAGATGCATGCTAATTGTTGTGTCAAGGTAAAATGTAAGTCTTTGTTTTTCTTAATTAAGTCATGAACATCATATAAAACATGTCTTGTATTCCTAAGTAGCAGAGGTGTCAATTTAAATTCATGTACTTATGAGTGGGTCAGTTCAAGTTATTTATCACATGTTCAATACAAATTATGTTAGATATAAATTTGTCATTTAGTATGAAAACTCACTAATTTGATTAAAAATTAAATTTTGTTAAATGCGTCAAACATTAATATATGTGAAAATAGGCATTCCATTTGGATTTAACAGTCACACACAGTTCCAAGAGAATGAGAAATGATTTTGACTATATAATGAGTTCTCTATATTATTAAAGCATATTTGGATAAAATGTAATTTATATTGATTGGAATTGAGATTTAGTTCGAATAGGCACCACAAAATTTTTGAATTCATTTTTTTTAACACATAGATATTAAAAAAATGATTTATGTTTTCATTGTTATCTGGAATTGTTATTTGTAGTTTCTCTGGAGTGTTTTTGTTTTTTTTTTTTGTTTTTTTAGTGCATGAAGAAAGAGCTATGATTTGTTTGTCTTCAAGTTTGACTTTTAGATAATGTGATTATCTACATATGACAAAAACACCATTGACATCTATTGAAATTAAAATGACAGAGATAAAATGAATATTTCATTAGGTAACAGACAACACAAGCTAAGCTGTTGAGTTTAAAGTGACAGAAAAATGAACCATGTCATTAAATACCAAACAACACAAACTTTTGTTTCAGCTGATGTTTTATACCCCTGGTATATTATTTGTAATCTAAGATCCACAAATATGTTTTTTCACATGATATTATCAAGATGTCTAAGAAAATCCATGTAAGATACCTCTCTTTAAAATATAATATACCAGTGTTATAATGTATTATACTAAATTTGACACTAGGCTATGTGATATAGCACAATGTTTTTGAGTAGTGTCTTTGCTTAAAGGAGATCCAACTTCTAGGTAAACCAGTTTCCTTTAACAACTGAGGTTTCTAAAAAGGTTGTAGTTTCTTTTATTCGTAATAAGAGATTCAATCGTAACCAAGCAATGAAACTTTTGCTTTGTGTATATTACTTTTGAACATGATGTTGGGTGTTAATATCATGGAACCATAATAAATAGTCTTGGTTGTGGTTAATTAGATACATGATGACTTCATATTGAGAATATATGTTATCCTTAGGTTTTACATGCTACACCATGGGAATGAAGACATCCTCATGTTAATTGATGTTTTTTATTAATCAAATGGCGAGTGTTTAAATCCTACGGTATCAAAATATTGTTATTGTTTAGGGCTACATTCGGTTATCATGTATTTGTGGTGCTTTCTATTTTGTATAATTGTTATTTTTTAGTATTTCCATGTCCATCATCATATAGGGCACAAAATGTGCATGTCCACCATTAATTTTGATAGCTTATGGCTTAATATTCTTATCGAATGAACCCTTAGTGTTGTTAACAATGAGTGATTCCCTACTGCATTAGCATGTACAATTAAGTAGCATCTATTGGGAAATTTTTTTAATACCTTAAATTTTCTTTTAACACATTGTCTTATTGGTTGTACCAATTTTATAGTTAAACCCATGCAAGTTTTAGAAGTTACACTTCAGGTCTAAAATTGGAACCCTACAAATACATAAACAAATAGTATTAGATCATTACTGAGTAAATAAAACAATTTCCAAAAGCACGACAACCGTACCTTGAAACCAAACAACTGCAGAATGCAAACTACAACCCTATGTCCAAAACATACCAAATCTAAATAAACAAAACAAAAATTCAGTCATGAAACTACCGACACGACAAATTTACCGATTCGTAGTCGGATTGGAATGAAAAGATGTTATATAAACTCTACACAGCAATGATCGAGCGAGCCTCGCCTAATCTGTAGAAGGTTAGGTTACTGTCCTTATATTCCCATGACTCAAAGAACACACCTTTGACTGTTTGTGTATCTGCCTTCACCCATGTATCGCGGGCTGAAAGCACCCAAACATCTCGTGTATCATTCATATGAACACAAACAATGGCCACTCTTCCGTTGTGTTTAATAAGCTTCCACGAAGAGAACGAACAATAAGTAGCCATTGATGGGATTGAAATAGTTCGATATTTGTGAGTAGAAGAATCAATTATGAGTATTTGATTATTTTCCAGGCCAATGTAGATACCTCCTCTTGCTACAATGGCCTCTTCATTGGTTACCTCACCATCATGGGCCAATTTTATAGGATCCTGTAGTCTCCAAGCCCAAGCACCTGAGTCAAATATCTCAAAACGATATGTCATACATACGACAACACCCCTTTTAACATTACTGCAAGAAAATAAAACTAAAATTCATTTGGCGACAATTAAACGTACGACAAAAACTATGCATACCTACCCTATGACATAAAAAACTTACACATACATAAGTATAAATTTCATATGGTACAACACATGCTTGGAGGCATAAGAAATGAAACAAACATATCTTCTTTTAGGAATAGACAAACGAAAGATCTTGTAATGTAACGGACGTGACCCCAGTGTTACAAACGCGACTTTTGCTGTAGGATATTTCAATTTTGGGTTTGGAATAGCCCGCATATTGTGACTTGCCGGTTTAAACAATGCTAAACAGACAGTGTTCGGACCCACAAATGGGCAACCTCGACCACTAAAACACCCTGTTCTGATGCTGCATGAATTATGGTCCATGGTGCCATATAACCAATATCAAGCGATCGTGAACCGGATGAAGCAACAAAATGTATCTGGTGACGACCTAAGAAGTTTGGGCATTGAATAATGAAACCTGCGAGCACATGATTTTCTATTTTCTGTCGATCCAAGACATAAGCGTCATAGGATAGTAACTCAACTTCTTTGCAAGTACATCTAATTGAACTCAGAGATTTCAACGATGTTCTTGCCGGTATTTCCGAGATAATGTTCGAATCAAACAGGCGAACCATTGATGGAGGTTGACCGCTGGCAGGCCTACAAAGCCCCATCTAGAAATAAAACACGTAAATTAGTCAATAAAACTACAAAAAAATAATCATACATGGGTTTAATTAGCATGAATGCACTCAGATTTTTGATTTATTATTAGGGTCTGGCCTTGTTAAAGTGTTATTAAGTTGTGGCATTTGAATGTTAGTGGGATTGATCTATGTTGAATATCTAACGTATTTACTTATTTTCTACAGTCCGTGCATATTACACGCAACATGACAGCACATGCATTGACGGATGGTGAACAGAGACACTCAGAAAGACAGAGGTAAATCTTTATAATTTAATAATATACAACTGATCGTTGACTATAATGGCAATATATTGCTACATGCCTTGTCCTGACTATGACTTGCCATACCATGCATCTATGCATTATCTCATTTCATTACCAAACACTTAATATAAAATGAAGTAATATTAAGAATAACGTACCTCACACTCGAATTGATTCCTGATTGGCTGACACGCTTTGTATAATGGCACCATTGAAATATATTAATAAAATAATCAAATTCCACCATATGGATTCTATATATATATTTAATACTTGCATTAAATGAAATATATCTGACATGAGTCTTAATTATTTTGAATAAGTGCATTACGTTAGAAGCAATGCTATGGAAATAATTATACATTTTATCTTATTGATAATTTTTAACAACCTAAAAGTAACATACGGCTGTCATTAACTAATATAACTTTCTTCACCTTAATGTGTGCTACTACCGTGTCTTTAAATAGTCAAAACTTTAAAGCTACCATATAGTTCCACATATATTTAATAATTTTCATTACATGTGATATAACGAACATTAGTGTGACTTATTCACAATAAAGGAAGTATGTAACTATTAGTATATTTTTTTAATAAGTATTCCTTCCCATATTACAATTGTTTGCATATCAGATATGTATTTGTTATGCGACATTCTATAGGACAATAAATTAAAACTTTAATACAAAAACACAAAATAGAGAAACAACACCACACGGTTACTAAACATAAAACACAACACAACATACATAGTGAAACATACCGATAAAACATGACCGGCCAAATTCTATAAAAAGGATAGAACTAATATAACCTAAAGCTGATAAATCCTTGCACGAACACAACAACATAAAACAAACAGAACATGACCCCTAAACAGACCTAGGACGGTTACGGTTGAAAACTAACACCTTTGGAACCTTTAGATTTTTGTTGAAAGTTTGGAGGGAGTCTGCTGTATCACCTGAGTCATCATCGGAATGTTCAAACTCATAGCTGTTAACATCACAGCTTTGTTTGTCGCTATCAGCCCTTGTAGGGGTTGCATCAGGAGTGTCATCTGAACTGTCAATCTCTACAACCTCATCCCACTTCCAATTTGATAGATTTGCAGCCCTTTTTTGTTTTTTGCTACCTGGGAATCCTAAAAAAAATTGACGACAACACACAACAGAATAAAGGGTTAGCCCATAGAATTATAAGCAAAAAACAAAAACATGAACTATTGTATATGCATAAACTAAAAGAAATCACCTCAACAGCAAATTCACGAGAAAGCTGCGACACATAGGCCCTAAGATATTGTGTGTAGTTAAGAACCTCCAAAGTCTCATCATCCATGTGCTGTCATTAAACAAATGCTTCCATTAGAAGGCCCAAAACATAAAACTTAAAGACATCACAGAATCTGTACATAAATAAAGAGCAAACTTTCGATTTATTATTAATAACTCACATTTTCCTCTCGAACGGGGCTTTTGCTGGATTTGTTGTCCATCTTGGAATATCAGTAGAAGGTTTGAGACTTTTTTCCTAGATGCACTGCTCTGTCCTTATATAAGCAGTATAGAATGCAACTGCTCACCCCACTAACTTGCGGTTGCCAAAATGAGGGGATTACACACCAATAGGCTTATGTTTAAACTGCCTGACATTGATATCTAATACTGAATATTACATACTAAATATTGAACATGAGTGTTACATATTTATAAGTCTATTCATAAAAATATATACGAAAAAACTGCAATCCAACTTCCATTTTATAGTATGCATAACCCAAAAAAAAGGTTAAGTAAAACAACAAATAATTAAATCAAAGAATCATAATCAAAACAGATAACATATATTATATATAAAAGGTTTTCTCTGTGGTACATCAAAACTATGATCAAACCATATGGAAAATCAAGTCCTAAGAACTAAACATCTAAGAAACACACAAACTTATCTAAGAAACACACAAGCTACACTTGCTCTTTAGATGTAGATCCAGAAAGAAGTTTTCTTTTTGCACGGCTGCCTCTTTTTCTATTATTGGACCCATGGGACAGATCTTCACTGGATTGAATAGTATGACTATCTTTGGAGCACCTACACTTGTTTGCATTGTAGTACCACTCGATCAAACCAAGGTAGCGATGATATATAATCCGGACATTGACTGATCCGCGGAAATTACATGCCATGGCCTGGATAGTTTCAGTCCATAAGTTGTTTCCTGAAACCTTTTCGTACCCACCTCGTTTATGAACTTCCATGTAGAGCTTAAACAAATCGACTATTCCTTCCGGCTGCAAGCTTGTTGGAACCGGCCATTCAAGACTAATTTTAAAGAAAGAGAAGAGCATCCTGTAAACAACCTCATAAAACACAAATCTATAAGCATCAGGGTCTGCCATGACAAAATCATAATTATCCAACAACTGTAGAAACTGTATTGCATCTGCTATTGATGTAATTCCTTTGCTCCATTTACTTTTCACCTATAAGGAATTTGAAGGAGCAGAAAAATACCATGAACAATATACACCATACAAAATTGATGTAGATGTTATATACCATGATAATAGGTATCCATAGACCACACCTGAGTTTTTGTCTCAGAGCACCATGAGACGATGTTGATTGTTGGTACCCTGATATGACAAAAATACACGTTACGACTGCATGATGTAAAAACCTAAAATTGTTTTATGCTAATTAGACCTCTTACCGCTGGGCTTTGAACATGAGATGAAGCTGTGAAGGATCTTTCCATTGAAATATCGTCTGGCATTTGATCCAGGTACAAATTAAATCCAAAATTAAATCCAGGTACAAAATAAAAAAAAAACAACATAGCAGGTGAAGCCTGTTTTTATAGATGACAAATTGCGGTTACAACATTAACTGCAGCCCCCATGTTGCACACCTGCTAATATTCAGGCTGTGGACTAACTTCCCTCAGAAAATCACAGGCCTTAAAAACCACCCAAAACCAATCTGGAAC
This sequence comes from Flaveria sonorensis, assembly GCA_025506505.1. NCBI lineage: Eukaryota > Viridiplantae > Streptophyta > Magnoliopsida > Asterales > Asteraceae > Flaveria > Flaveria sonorensis. The sequence continues at coordinate 74,743 of JACCIY010001563.1, forward strand.
CGCTAAAACTGCCTAGTTTAAAGGGTCAGGATTGCGTTTCAGGATGATCCGACGGCTGAGATTGATATTACCAGTGGTTACACTCACCGCTGGTAATATATATATAATATTTTTAGTTTATTTAAAAAGGTTAAACTTGTCATTAAATTAAAGTTTATTGAAGAAGGATATATTTGATATTAAAAGTTTTGTTTGGATATATATGATATTTAACAACTTTAGAGGGACATATATGAAATTTTCCCTTAAATATAAAACTAACCAAAGACGAGTACCATAATAAAAAGTGTCGCACGCGTCGCATCGCCTGGGCATATTACTAGTACTCATATATGTAACATGTATGTTCATATTTTAGATATTTCATACAGTAATATTTTTTTAAACTTTTGATAACTATTTTATGATGCTTTAGTTTTATTTATTTTATAATGACACATGTTCTATTTGTCGGGTTTGTGGAGTGGCTTGTAATCGGAGTTGGGCAATATAATACTTTCAATCGGCAATAGTGTTCGCTTGTGGTTCGTTCACAATTTTAATCGACGGTGGTTCAACAGGCTTGTGGTTCAATCAAATTTCAAAGACAAGGTTTGTTTTTTTAAGTTTTTATCGTCACGCTCAAATCGTATCGTGTATGTGTGTGTTTATTTTATTCATACGAGTGTGTATTCATAATTTATTTCTTTTACGATGTGTGTTCGTAGTTTATTATTATTTTTTGTGATACTTTAGTTCAAACAATAGCTAATTTTAGTGACACAAATACAATTTTTATGACACTTTAGGTTTATATAGTTTATGATAGTTTATTGTTTAAAGAAATGTGCCCCGTACCCAGCTAAAAGTAATAGTGGGCAAACACAAATTGCTTTTGAATATGGGTATGGAAATAAAATGACCTCGTGGAAATTTGATCAAAAAACAATTAGGAAGGCTTTATGTTGTATGATTGTAACTGATGAGCTGTCATTTAGTTTTGTGAAACGAGCGGGTTTTAGGTATTTCATGAGTATATGTCAACAATCTTTTAAAGTTCCAAGTAGAACCACAATTACTAAAGACATTTACAAGTTGTTTCAAGAAGAAAAAATGAAAGTTCATGATTTTATTAAAATCAATACCGGTAGGATTGTTTGACCACTGACACTTGGACTTCTGGTCAACAATCTAATTATATGTGTCTCACCGCTCACTTTATCGATAATGAGTGGAAACTGAGGAAAAGTTTTGAACTTTTGTCCTCAAGAGAATCATCATAGGGTTGACATTGGGAAAGCTGTTGAAAAATGTTTGCTAGAACGGGAGATTGAAAATGTTTTTACAATTTCAGTTGATAATGCAAGTTCTAATGAATGTGAAAACATGAAGATTGGTAGAACTTTATTGGTTGTTTGACGTTCTTTTTTTTCTTGATATTAGTGGTTGATACAATTTTAGATCGCGGTTTTATTCACGCGATAGATTATAACAATTTGTGTTTGTGGTCGCAATAACTTACTAAAGTTTGGTTTGTGTTTTTGCTACTTTAATATTATGGTTTATTTAGCTTGACATACATAAATAGTTTGTTAACAATTGAAATACATTAATAATTAATTGCTCGAATTATTAGTATAGTATGGTAACCATGTAATATTACATATAGCTCATACAAATATTAAAATACATTTTTACAGCCTAATTACTAATTAGCATCCCATTTAAGCTCCATAAAAGTATTTTTATAGCATTCATGTAGTACTTTATTAAAAAAAACATATTAACAACTCATTTAGTATTCTAATTAGCAACCCGATTATCGACTATACCGACCCGAATAAACCCAATTACCGAAACCCGATTACCGATTAACCATGTCTTATTAGGGTCGGTATTTGGGATGGATTACCACATAAAAAAACCCGACTAACCCAGACCCGACGAACCCGATACCCGGTTAAAAAACCCAATCAACACCCCTAAGACACATCGTGACCTGTGTGATAAAACCAATGGTGCCTTTCGAATCTGACTTCTATGGGTCATTATATTTGGTTGGAAGAAATTTGTTAGAATTGAATTTGAATTTTATTCTTAACGTGTTTAGTTGAGAAAAAAATTGAAATTGAAATTGGAATTGGAATGAATTCTTCAAATGAAAGATTTCAAAATCCTTTCAAATTTGAAGGATTTCAAATTCCACCGTCCACCAACCCCAACACTGCTCACGACCCTCGCCGCTGCCGCCGGCCTCCGACCACTGGCCGTTGTCGTCGAACTCTGACCGCCTCCACCGACATTCCCCTCCGCCACCACCGACGACACCATTCACCAACCCGCAAGTGCCCCTCGACCCTGACCGACGACTGTCCAATATTGTTTGACGCCCCACCCACTTCCTGCTTTTCGCCCCAACCTTGAAAACACAAACCCGCCGATAATGGGTAATAAATTGTCGACAACGAGGATGACAGCCAGTGGTATATAACGGCAGTGGTCATGGAGGTGCTGGTGGTTTGCAATGGCTGATAAATTCCAATTCTTTTATGAATGTTTAGTCATTAATAATGTATTTGGAATTTAAATTTGTGTTCTAGATTCTAATTTCATTGAATTTCAAATACTTTGAAATATTAAATTCCAAATATAATTTCTTTTAATTCCAATTCAAAATTCAATTTCAATTTCAACAAATTTCGGGAACCCAATGCCCCCCAAATCTTTAATAAAGTGCAGACAATCTCAATATGTTTTGTACGTTAAAGAAACATTGGATTGCTACCAAATATGAGTCGTCGATATTGTCACACCATAACTAGGCGGACAAAATGAGATAAGTATATTTTTGAAGCACGCACATAACTCAACAGAGCTATACAGTCCTACGAGCTAAAGCACGATACTCAGTCTTGGTACTTGATCGAGCAACTTATTGGTTTTTTTCCTAGAATTCCATCAACACAATTTTACATGATACCCATGTTTTTTCCTAGAATTTTAAATATAGCTCAATCTCCTGATAGAATGAGAACTTATAAACAATATTTTAAAGGAAAAGTTATGACATTTGTTGTTATTATTTCATCAATACATCATCACCTATTTATAAAGTTCACATCAAACTAGCTGTTGACCCATCCTTGACTATAACAACTTTTAACATCTGTGGTGAATTGGTTAAAAAAAGTCTATAGGATCTCCCAAGTGTAACATGTAAAGAAAAAATGATCTGTTACCGTCTCACCTAATTATCATTGATGGTTATACGTACAACAATATCCAATAAATCTCACACAACAGCTCGATAGAGAGTCGTAATCACAAAACACACGTTGATCATTTTGTAGAAGAGGGTGTAGTAGCTGGATATTGAGTTAGATTGAGGCGAATTATAAAGGGCTTGATCAAACTTCCAAGATATAAATGTTCATTGATCTTTATCCCTGTAGTAACAATCTTCAGTTCAGGGTCATAGTATCGCGCTATCAGATTGCCATTCAAATCCACGGCAACTGCCCCTGAGTTTTTATCGACCGAAGGTCTTTTCAAGTACTTTTCCAAACACGCTAAAAGCTTCCTAAGATATGGGTATTTACGCGCAAGATCCCATTCGTACGTATGCTCCTGTCACGAAAAAATGAATGCACGTTTGTGTTGTTTATCTAAAGTGTGTCAAATAAAGCATTAGCTAATAAGTTAACAGGTTAAATGTGTGGTATGGTAATAAAGTTGTCAGAAAACTATTTTAATGCAATTAATTACTCAAGTCGCATGAGTCGTGACCCTTGTATATGGACAACTTTAGCTTTAGTAGATAAATGATTCTAATGTATGATAATTTTATAATTATTTGTATAGAATCTGACTTACCGTGGCGATCGCAATCCAATAGTGGCCGTCGCCATCATAACGGATGTTGTCGGGCATACCGGGCAATCGATCAATAAACATATCTATCGTATCTTCTTTTTCCCCTTGTATGTAGTATCTACTACATCTCATCCTGCCATTTTCGCCATCAAATGTTAAATGTTTTCGAGGTTTTTACAGACAAAAAGAAACGAATAGAGGTGACAAACTAGGTGGACTGAGTAATGGGTTAAGATCTTACTCAAATCAGCCCATACTCAGATAAATTAGGTTGAAACTGACAACTCTAAAAATAAGTTATCAAAATTACATTGGTGTTTCGCAGAAAATAATAAAATCTTGCTCCAGGGACAGTTCAACACCATTTGCATAGTAGAGATCACGAGCAATCACTTTAGTCTGCCTGGTGGATGGATCATAGCTCATGAGCCTACCATAAGGCCGACCTTCAAATAGGTCTAATGCGAAATTATGCATGTCGTATTTCCAAGAGGCATCGGTGAAATATAATACGCCACTTTTGGCAACCACTATGCCATCTGGCGTTCCAAATTTCATACCCTCAGCCTCGTTTGTCAATGCTTCTACTTCACCATTTTCAGATATCTTAAGTATTCCCTAAGAAAAAAACTGAATCACAAGCTTAATTTAAATTTAATTTAATTTTTTTTTTTTTTTGAACTTTGATAATCATTTTTGTTTTTTTTGACCGGCTAGATGTTACACTCCATCTAAATAGGGCACCCCAAGTCTCGAATCTCTACTTCTTAATTGTGAGAGGCCACCTTAACCACCTCCACTGTCCCCTTGGGACTCCCTTTTCAATTTGTGCATTAAATAGATTGCATTAAATTGATACAAGAACGTTAAGTAAAAGATATATTACTCCTGGAACATATACAATTAACCAATCATAGATGCATAATTTAATGGTCTACAAAAATATCCGAATATAAAATCGAATCCGAAATATCTGAAAATTTTTATATTCAAATTTTGGATATTTGAAATTTTTGGATTAGGATAGTGTTTTTGAAAATTTTAGGATATTTGAATATCTAAATTATCCGAAATATTTTTATAAAAACATTCGAATGTCCGGAAGTTTTTCTAATAAAAATATTAAAATTTTATATAAATTATTAAATAATTCTGATTTCTTAAAATCCGGATATTCGTTTGAATATTTGAATCCGAATCCAAAATTTTATATATTCGAAATTTTGGATTCGAATGCAGATATTGAAATCCGCATATCCTACTTTGAACACCCTTTTTGTATGGCTAACTGCTAAGTGCATTAGTTTCAACTTATTTAGTTAAAAATAGGTTACCTAGCATTGCGTTCTGTTTCATTTTTCTAGATTGACGGTTTACAATCTCATTAACTACTACTTCTAAACTACATCAATGAATATTACCTAATAATCTAGGATAAATTGTCACTCTCAAGACTCAAACCCATAACTTTTGGTTGGGATGAGAATATCATATACTACTATATCCAATCCCCACTCGGGTTGTGTTTTTTCTTTTAATTGATAAATCAGCAAAGCTAAAAGATCTATGCAAAAAACAATACATGTCAAATTGTTCAAAATCATATAAAAAGTATTAAAGCACACACATTTAAAAAAACGTTAATTAATGGGAAAGATTCAAATACAAAATATTCTAAAATTAAAAAGTGTAAGAAGTAATATCAATCATCAATCTCTTTAATCAACGTTTAAAATCAATTGTAGGGAAAAGTTTGATAGATTGATATTTTAGGAATAGTCACTTTGGTTAACTTTTTGCAAGTTTTCTCATTTTTTTAAACGCTCATAACTTTTATATATAATATTATTATTTTTATAAAAATTACAACATAAAACGAGCATTTTTACTTTAAAACGAGTACAATATTGCTATATAAAAATATAATTTTTTAATATTTTTAAGCTCATATCTCGTTATTGTGTCTTTTTCTTAGTTATTATGCTTTTCTGAATACTATTATGTTTTTATGAAATGATGAAATTTAAAAAAATAATAGTGAAATAACATTGTTGTGTATCTCTAATATGTAAATTTTCAACTAATTAATCTAATACATTAAAAACAACGACAAATAATATAATGTCTCATGTATTTTTTGATCGTTATTGTGTTATCTTGAACATTATGAGTTTTGAAAAATAAATGATGAAATAATATTATTGTGTACTTTAGTACTTGTAATTGTAAAACACAATGATAGATGACAACATGTTAATATAATCCATAAAAACATAAAAAAATATATTTGTGCTATCTTTAACACTATTAGTTTTAAAAAATACATTGATGAAAATATCATTTTGTGTTCTTCTAATTATAAACACATTGATAGATAACAAGCTTATTTAAAATATAAACAATAACAAAAATAACACAAAAAATTCTAAAACGTAAAACATAATGATGAATACATATAACAAATGATCTAAAATATAAGACACAATAAACTGATATCTGATACAATGAACGTATAAGACATAATAAGCTGCAGTATTTGACACAATGATCAAAATGTTATTCTCTTTAAAATAATAAAAGGACACGTGTTAAGCCCAGAATCCTTGTTAGACTTTTTTATATTAAACATCTCCTTTACTATATGATGCGGTCCCATGTGTTGAAGACCGGACCTTAATGTTTTTGGAGGCCCAAGACCGCGCTGCACGAAAATGGGCATAACCTGGGCTACGAGCCTCCGTTTCTGACGTGCTACCAGTCAAAACGGCCGTAGGCGGGTTATCCCATTATTTTTCCAAATAATGCCTCTAAGTTGTTTTTGGGCCACTTTTATGTTTTTTTATAGTTTCTAGGTTTGTTTTGGGCTTTTATTTGCCCATGGTTGTTTGTTTTAGGCTCATTGAATTTTGGCTTGTTATTTAATTGTCTTGGTGTAATGTGAATGAACACTTGATCATTTCTGAAATTAACAGTTTGTCTCTTCAAATTCGCGACTTTTGGGGTCGAATTTGGGTTTGGGTGAAGAACATCACGGTATTCGTAGAATCAACGTGTTTGAACTTCGATTTCATACCGTGCGCTACATCACTATAACTCTACCCTAATTAATGAATCTTTAAATTGATGATTTAGGATACCCTATTTCTTTTAAATAGTCAAATTAACAAATAACACAACTATACCTACAACACTTAGAAGCACAATGACATTGCATGTAAAAGTAATTTACAGTTAATTAAAGTTTTGTGCATTTACTTATAAAGATTATAATCCTTTAATTGAGACTTCTTAAAACTTCGTCTGGAACGAGTAAAAAAAACTATACGTTTAAATCTTCTTGTTCGAAGCTGGTGATCTAGCGCTTGCATTGTGCCTTGTTCTTTTTGTCGTTTTCTAAAATATTGTTCTAACTCGTTGATTAATTTGTATGACCATCGAGGGGTTTTGAGGGTTTATTTTTACCTAGTTCGTTTATTAAATATAGTTGTTTTCACGTTTAAGGTTAGTTGGAATTGTGTTCAATGAAAACTTTAACCTATTATTTGAATCAATTTTTTTTACTTTTTTTTTCTGATCTTTTTATATTCTGTTCATTTTCGGAAGAATTAGGATATGAAAGAAGGATGTTTTTATTACTTGTATTCAAAAGTTGCTTGTTGTAAATCTCTATCTAAATTATCTCTTGCTTATTATAAACTTATAAGATATGCTCTAAAACGTCGAATTTTAAGGCATATTATGACGTTAAAATGAACATTCATTTTACTTGTAACTGCCTACTTAATTAGGGGAGTAAGCTCATGCTCGAATCATAAAATACCTCAAAGTCAATGATCTCTTAGTCTTGTGGTTTAAGGGGGAGGCTTTGTATCTCTTGGAGGTTTGGGTTCAAACGTTGACATTGATAAATTATTACTAACTTCGAGCCACTAACCTACCGTTAAAAAAATAAAATCAGCTCACCTTTAAAGTATGACACTAGAATATTGTTACAAGCTTGAGCAAGATTCTTGTTATTTAATAAATTTAGTTATTTTCAATATTTAATTATTTCTCTATACTTATAGTTATATAACAAATAGTAGAGAGAGAAAGTTATCTTGAGAACCATCTCTTTTTTATTAAAACTCTAAGAACCAATATAAACAACACATTTAACATCACATGCAAATCACATGTCATTTTCATATTTTTTTTTAAACGATGATAACCTTTTTTAACGACATTATTTTTTAATAATAGACTCATTTAATCATCATAATGAAACAACAAAAAATACGCTCATCCTATTAAGAACGAATTTTCAACTTACAATAAAATATATGGTGCACATGGAGAGCCGGAAACGTGAAATTATCAGCAATATAATAAAGTGAATGACGAGTTTAATACTACGGGGCAGTGGCGGAGTTTGAACCAAATTTAATGGGGGCGGGGCCGAAAGTAAACTATTTTAGGGGGGCGAACACTATATGTATTAAAAATTTCTACTACCGAACCGAAAAAATTACACTGCCGAGCTAAAAATTAACACTACTGACGAAAAAAAAAAGGAGGCATGAAGCTTCGCCGGTGTATGGAGGACATTAAAACACTAACTTTCATTTGGTTGAAAGTTAGAGGAAAAACTAGAAATTCAGATCGGAAATCACGGTGTAGTTTTCCTTTTTAAACTTCTCTTAACTTGTATGTTCCTCTAGCATCTTACTAGTTTTTCGTTTTAAATGAATTTGACCTTCCAATAACTTTAAGAACTTACAATTATTTATATAAGAATTTAAATATCGTCATATTTTATTAAAAATAATATTTATTTATGTCACAAGTCATAAGTCGAGAGGAAGAAGATTTTGGTCTTTAACTAATTTTTCCGAGGTCTGATATTATCCGCGTATAATGATATCCACCTGATTGTTTGGTGATGCAACTTGTTACGCGATTCGCTCATGATTTTATGCTATAAACTAGTTTTCTATTATTTTATTAACGTGTATTCAGCGTCAAAATTAATAATTGATAAACCTCTTAAAGCTTTTGATGTGTGTTTGTCATATCATCATTATCACTTCATGCATGCAATTTATATGTTTTCAATTCCAGTATTTTCTTACTTTTGATTTTAAATTTACATGTGTAAAATAAAGGGGCGGATGCCCATGCTCTCACGTTCTGTTGATAATTATATCTTTCACTTTCATTAGCTAAAGTCAATCTCATACTTTAACGAAAAATAATTTTATCTATCCTAAATGCGACCTACTCGAATTTGTTCTTTTCATCATCAGTCATTATCTACTCACAAAGTTACCTATCACTTAATTGCCCTTTTCAAAAAGAAAGTGAATGCTAAAGTATTAGTAGCTAATCACTGTTGGTAATTGTGGAAATCACGGTTTAAATTATCATTATCATAATCTATATATATATAATATATTAAACTCCAATTTTATAATATTTAAGTATTGTATTGTACTAATGTTTAGCAACCTCGAAAACCAGACTTTTCAATATTCAAAAATCTAAATATATTACTTTGATCAAACTAGAAAAATGCATGTGACCTTTTTTAACCAATTCTCTAAGTAACAAAATATAAAAAACTATACATAATAACAAGTAGAAAGAACAACTGACCTTAAAAGCTCAGCAACGTAAACTTCACCGGAGTAACCAAGAGCGAGTCCAAGTGGTCGACCACCTGTGTTAACCCAGTCCTCCACCACCGAGTCGTTCACTCTGACTCGTTTAAACAACCCCCCATCACCACAGCTCGTGTAAACACCCCTAATTTCGGGTCATACACGATGTCTTCGGGTCCTGACAACTGACTCTCCCCTATCTTTTCAGACCCATGGAGCGCCCGCGGGTTGGCCCGAGGTGCATCAAACACGGGTTTTTCTTCCCAGTTCATCGTTGGATAGCGAGCTGCATCAAAGGCGTCGAACTGGACCATAAGTAAAGCTATGAGGACTGTGATCGTGGTGGAGAGGAAGAGCCCACGATGCCATGATCTGGTGGTTTGGATTGACGGTGTTGGTGGTGAGTTGGGTGATGATGAGTGAGTTGACTCGGCCATCGGGCGAGTTAAGTGGAACAACTGGTGTACGTGATCAGCTCGTGAACTATATATTGTGTAGCAAAGAGATATTACTTCATTTAAACATATCTTTTAAAGATTCATAAGAGTCTTTTACCGAATAAATTTAAAAAACATATTGAATATTTTAAAGGCTACCCAGCTCTTATTTACTTGATCTTTTGATGATTTAACATAAATTATCAACAACCTCTTAATCTTGGTTATAATTTTATATTTTTTTTATCGTAAGACTTGAATTCTTAATCTTAAGGATATTTTTTTCAAACATTAAGTTAACACTATGAAATGGTTTTTTTTTTTGAAAGCTACGGTTAATTATAAGATATTTTTAATTATTACTCACAAAAATTCTCTTAATTTATAATTTATACCATGATTTATATATTAATAATTGAAAATTTTGTGGTAAGCGAGCAACTCTTATATTTTATAAAAATGACTTGTAATAAGACAATCTAAGATATAAAAGCACCCATGCGCAGGCACATAAAGTATATAATATAAAGTTATCAGTGTCACATTTATTTATTTAAACTTGTACTCTTAAATTCAACAATACTCAAACACTAACAATTTCAAATTAATTATTTACCCCTTCAGTGTGGAAAAGTATTAATTTCAGAAAAACTTTTAGTTAAGTAAATAAATGTGGCTATTTTTTTTTACGGTCAATTAATTAAAGTCCTGCTACTGAATCTCAATGGCGAAAACACCACATATGCCCGCGAGCACAGACAGCGCTGGGTTGCCCAAGCCCACCAACCATCAATTCTGGGGAAAACCCGTCACCCCGAAGGCCCAATGCGGTAAACCCGACCCCCCAACATCAGTTTGCTGCTTGTAGGACTCGAATTCACAACCTCCTCTAAAAAAGTCATGAGGTTACTACTCAACCAAATGATTGATGTTAAATGTGGGGCGTTACTCCCTTTTACTTATCAAAAATAGATACATACTATCAGGCCAAAAAAGTAAGATGCCCTTTTCTATATTCTTCATTAGCTATCTGTCCATTCACTTTATGTGTAGACCAGCATGTTGCTCGGACATAGACAATAGTAGCTAGTTAGCCTCACCGAGCCTCTTCACACTTGTTCTCCCCGACTCTTGACCATTGTTGTGAAGACCGGATCGGACAGGCCGGTCCAATCGGAAATCGAGGTGTGGTCGAACCGGTTCGCATCAATTCATTTTGGAGGGGTTCGACCGGCTGGTTCGTCCCGAATCGGTGGTCGGACCGTGAACGGACTGGGGTCGAACCGGATTTTGAAACTTTTTTTTTTTGGATTTTAATGGGTAAAAACGTGGTGTTGAATAATAAATTAATGTGTTGTACATAAGATATTGTTAAGTTTTATATATAACTAGGTTATAACCCCGTGTATTACACGGGTTAAATAAAAAACATTAATAAAAAGTTAAAAATATAAAACATTATTTTGATGAAAGATATAAGTAAAAATTATGCTTGAATAAGTACTTTAGTTAATAAAATATTTTATTATTTTTTTAAACTTTCATTTTAAAAGTGATTTTCAAACTCTCACTTTGGAAATATGTTAAGTAATATTCGTTCTAACATATGTGGTTTTGAAAAATGTCATTTTTTATAAAAATCTCATTATTTCAAACTATGGTTTTAGCTACTTTGTTCTATAAATAATTTTTCATATATTAATAAAGTTTGCTTTGATGAAATATCATTTTTATAAAGCTTTTTATTTTATAAAAGGGTTATATATAAAAACTTTATTAACATAAAAATCAATATAGAATATTTCATATGTGTAAAAAGATGCGTATTCATAGTTTTTGAAAATCTTTTTTTTTTAGAAAAGTGTAATTTTTAATCAAATATTTAGCTTTTAATTAATAGAAAATATGTTTTATAAAAAATATTAATTTTATAAAAAATTGGAATGTTTAAATTAAGAGAGAAAGAAGAGTGGGGAGAGAGAGAGAGAGATATTATAAATAGAGATAGAGAGAGAGAGAGAGGAAATTTAAAAATTAATCATTTTGACTTTTTAAATATTAATAAATAATTTGGGCGGAAAATAAATTATAGAATTACCTGATTGTGACATGTGTTGTACAATGTAATAATTTATTAGTATAGATTATAAAATGCACACATAATTACTTATATAGGTTTATATGTATAACTATATATATAATATACTATATATATATTTATGACGTCATCCGATAAATCCGGTCCGACCACCAAACCAATAAAACTCCGTTTCGACGTCAGATCCGGTTCTGAAAACATTCCTCTTGACCGTTACGTTGCACAACTATCACTTGAATAAAAAAAACACGATCTATATATTAAACTATTTTCCACCCATCTTGCTGGTGAAAATCTTTGTGCCACCCAATTTATTAGCTACCCGATCTTTCACCAACACACCAAGCATCTAAAAATTGATATTAGGCATGCATGCATGGTACTAGCTTGCCCGAGACTTGGAGTTCGTTATGTACCAATGTCTGCTAGATTCGTGTTAGAGACTCCTCCGTTTAGCTTGCAGGGGCATGTTAGACTATCAATAAGACCAGATTAATAATATTGTGTTATCATCATTATCTAGTTTTTGATTTTAATTGTATTAGATGGAAACACTGGATTTTTTTATTTATCGTAAAACCCTAGCTATATATTAAGGGGGACCATTCTTGAATTTTCATCCTAAATTATCTTTTAGGACTTTTAATTAAGTTATTATCTTTAAAATTAAAGACTTTCTTCATTTTGCAAAATGATTAGCAACCCATAATGTATTATTATTATTAGGAAGGAGTTCAAATACAAAGTCATCTAAAACTTAAAAAATGTACAAGGATTAAGATGTTGACACGTGTCCTTTTATTAAAATTAGGTTGGGGACAAAATTGGTAATGTTCTCCTTCTTAAGTTTCACAGTTTTTTAACATTCATAACTTTTACACACGGCGTCATTTTTTAAAAAAAATTACACCATAAAAACGAGCATTTTTTATATTTAAAACGCTTATAGTGTTGATATAAAATAATATAGTTTTTTTTAACTCATTGTGTAATTTCGTTAGGTCATTATGTAATCTTTTGAATTGATGCCGATTACACAATTATCTAATAAGGAATAAACGATAAATATTTGAAACATAAAAAAGTTTACATTTCTTATTATTGTGTTATTTGAAAATCATTATTTTAAAAAACACAATGCATACATACAATGATTAACATTAGACACAATGGGTACACAATGACTAGCACTAGACTCGATGATTAGCAATAGACATAATGAGGCTGCTTGACGAGGATTACACAATA
>JACCIY010000307.1:0-58421 GCA_025506505.1 Flaveria sonorensis
TACTTTATCAAACAGTAGAAAAAGTCTTGACTGTAACTTCCCACTTTTGTTTCTGTAGACTTGTCTGTATTAGATTAAGTCAGTGAGCTATGGCATGTCATAGTCACTAGTCAAAAGGCAATCTGCCTTTTGACTGTAGATTGATCTTGTTGTCTAGATTAGTCAAAATTCCAACTGTCTTTTGCATATTGACGGTTGTAGGTTGTAGTATAAATAGTCTCGGTTCTTGTAATTGATATACTGGCAAACACTTGTAATAGAACTAGAGAATCAATATACAACTTTCTTGAAAACTTAATCTTGTGTTCTTGTGACTTTGTTCTGTTCTTATAGTTCTGTCTCTTAATATTACTTGTGTAGCTTGTATCATCAGTGAAGTTACCAGTTTCCTATTTGAGTGGTAAGTGATTTAAGATCACTCCTCTTGTGAAGCTAATTGCACTCTTAAGTACCCTTACCGGTCCTGCAATTGGTATCAGAGCATTCCAGGCTCTTGATTGTAAGATCTCACCATCTAAATCCTCTTAGTTTCACACTTCACTTAACTTTTCAAATGGCAGCTATCTCAAAGGCTGATATGGAAACTGGAACTATGACAAAGTCCCCACTGATCACTCCTGAGGATTTTGATACTTGGTGCCAAAGAATGGAAGGCTTCATCAAGTCTCAAGATTCCAGGATGTGGGAGTCTGTTGTCAATGGACCTTATGTACCATGGACCACTTCAGCTGCTGGTGGTGGTAAGATACCAAAAGAAAGGGATGATTTTTCTGAAGAAGATTGGAAGAAAATTGATATTGATCAGAAAGCTATGACAGCCCTTCAAACTGCTCTTCCTAACTCCATCTACAGAGGTTTCAAGAAGTGCAAGACCGCCAAACAGCTATGGGATGCACTGAAGCTGATGTATGAGGGGTCCAATGAAGCCAAAGAAACAAGAAGGACCTCTTGAAGCAGCAGTTTGAAAATTTCACCTTCAAGACAGGTGAAACCATGACTCAACAATACTTCAGGTATGTTGAGATTGTGGATACTCTAGCTGATGTTGGAGTAACCATTGAGAATAGAGATATTGTTAGGAAGTTCATGTCCTCTCTTCCCAGACAATGGACACACTACTGTGTGGTCATTAAGAGGACTGAAAACCTAAGACTCTTACACTCACTGAGTTATATGGAATACTCAGTGGATACCAGATGGAGATGAACATGCAAAATTCATCTGGTAACTCCAACACTTCTAGAGTTCAGCCCTCCATGTGGTTGAAAGGGATTGCAGAGAACCACAGCACCATCTCATCTGCTACCCTGACAAATCAAAAAGGGTCCTTTCATCACCTTTCCAGAGACACCAAGGGAAGGCTACATCCCTGGAAGCCCATTTCAGGAGACAAGTTCTTCACAAGCTTTTGTGTCTTCTGATGAAAGTTCAGGCAACTTTCTTCACCTTTGAAGACCTGGACTGTATCCATCCAGATGATCTGGAATATATGGAAATAGTCACAGCATGGCTCTACTCACTATAGAGCCCAGAAGTTCTACAAGAGGACTGGGAGAAGGTTCCCAGCAATGCAGCCAGTGGAAAGTTTGGGCTGGACAAAAGCAAGGTAAAGTGTTACAACTGTAACCAATAGGACACTTTGCCAGGGAGTGCAAGGCACCAAAGTCAAATGGTGGCCAAGCACAATCCAGGCCAAACTACACTGAGGGAGCTCACCAGAATAAGAAGCCAAGACAGCAAGCTGCAGTTGCTGTTGAAGAAGGAGGCTTTGACTGGAGCTTTCAGGTTGAGGATGCTTCTCCAAACCAAGCACTAATGGCAGATCATGATGAAGCCAAGGTATTGGAACATCTTTGTACTCCTGAATGCATTGCTAAAGTTAATAGATACAGGTCCTATAACTTAGAGATGAGATCTGATCTTGAGTCCTTAAATATCTTAAAAGCTGACTTTAAAAGAGCTGAAAATGATTATAAACTTAAGATAGAAGATCTAGAGAAAACCATTTCAACTCTTAAGCATGAGCATACAAACTACAGGACTCAAATCAAAGATCTCATCAAAGTTAACTGAATGCCAGGCTGAGCTTGTGATCAGCAAAGCCAGGGCAGAAAAATGTGTTCTTGAAGAAGAGACCTTCAAGAACATAATATCCTCATCCCTACATGCAAAAGTTTGTTATCAGAATAAGCAGGGACTGGGATCTACTGAGATAGCTCCTCCACACACTCTATTGTCTGTAAGATCTCCAAGGTGTGGAACTTGTGAAGATGAGCTTCCCCTCATAGACCCCATTGTTGAAGAGGATGAAGAGGAGATAGTGGAGGATGACTCAGAGAAGAGTGAAGAAGGTCATCCTAAGACTATTCTCCTGAGGAGAGGAAAGAGGCTGGAATGACCAAGTCAAAGAGAAAGAACTTGATTAGAAGAGCGAAAGAAGATCAAAGAAGGCTCAAGAAATCAAGGCCACTTTTGACTCAAAGCAGAAACAAGTGTTTATTTCTGTAGGTTTTGAAGTGGTAAAGACTGAAAACTCAACTATGAACTCTAGTACCAGGAGTTCTAGTTTAGTTCCAAATCATTCCAGCAAGAAGAAGAAGAAACAGCTGTGTACCACTGCTACACAGCCTGAACCATCCAGCTCCAAGAGCAAGTCTCTCCCTAAGAAGCTTGTTGCTTCATCTGCAAAGATGAAGGTGGAGAAGGAAAGTGATCAAACTCAGTCTTGCTCTCAAAAAAGACTCTCAGAAAGAAGGAACTCAACTGTGTCATGTGTGGTAGTACTTCTCATATGGCTAAGGATTGCAAGTACAATCCCAAAAGTACCATCCACATGACCAAGAAGAACATTTCTGAGAAGAAGAAGGAACCAATAGCTTCGGAAGGAAAATTGTTCCTTCGGAAGCTCCAAAATGAAGAAGAAGACAAGTGAAAAATTGCCTTCGGAAGAAAAGTTGGTCTCGGAAGAAAGGAATGCTTCCGAAGTACTGAAGCTTGCAGCAGTGAAAGATAGATCTTCGAAGGTCTAGTCTCCAAGACTTCTGAAGTTGTCAAAACTTCCGAAGCCTTGAAGGTCAGGCCCAATCTTCCAAGGGTGGTGTGGAAGATGAAGGAAGACCATGTGACTAAAAGTTCTTCATCAACAACAGCAAATGATCCTCAAAGCTTGAATATAGGATCACTTACTGTTGCATTGTCTTCAACTCATTTAATAAGCCCAAGACCAATGAGGTTGGGTTTCCAAGTGTAACTAACCACTTCTTTTTATGCAGGAACAGCTAAGGACCAAGAAAAATATGTGGATCATTGATAGTGGTGTTCCAGGCACATGACTGGCAATGGTTCTTGCTTCACAATTTTGAGAAAATTGATGGAGGACCAGTTGCTTTTGGAGGAGATTCGGGTGGTTACATCACTGGAAGGGGTAGTCACAAATGGTAAGCTCACCATTGAGAAGGTAAACTTTGTTAAGAGCTTGGATACAATCTACTGAGTGTATCCAATTTTGTGATCAGAAAAACAACATGCTCTTTACTGAGCATGAGTGCATTGTTCTCAAGCCCGGGGTGGCCATTCCTCAAGAGCATATCCTGCTCAGAGCCCCTAGGAAAGGGAACATGTACAAGATGGACTTACAGAAAACATCTCCTCAGGAGAGGTTTCTTGCTTTCTATCTAAAGCAAATAGTGATGAGTCATTCCTTTGGCATAAAAGAATGTGCCATGTAAACTTTAAGAACATGAATAAATTGATTAAGAATGATTTGGTAACTGGAATGCCAAAGAAAGAGTTTACAAGTGATGACCACTGTGTTGCATGCCTGAAAGGGAAGCAACACAAAGTGTCTCACAAACCAAAGGAAATGAACTCCATCACTACTCCCCTACACCTATTACATATGGACTTGTTTGGCCCACCAGTGTAATGAGTTTAGGAAGGACCTCTTACTGTTTAGTGATCACAGATGATTTCACAAGATTCACTGGGTCTTTTTCCTTAGAACTAAGGATGAGACCCTGAGATCTTGAAGAATTTCATTCTGAAAATTGAGAATCAATCTGATCACAAGGTCAAAACCATAAGATGTGATCAAGGAATAGATTTAAGAACCAAATCCTTGATACATTTTGTGATGAAAAGGGTATTACAAGACAATATAGTGCTCCAGGACTCCTCAGCAAAATGGTGTTGCTGAGAGGAGAACAAGACACTTATTGAAAGCAAAGAACCATGTTGTCTGACTCTAAACTGCCCATCACCTTCTGGGCAGAGGCTGTTAACATAGCCTGCTATGTGCAGAACAGAGTTTTAGTGGTTAAGACTCATGGTAAGACTCTTATGAGCTGTGGCACAAAAGGAGACCATTTATTGGTTTCTCAGGTCATTTGGATGTCCTTGCACCATCTTGAATACCAAAGATCAAGTAGCCAATTTGATGAGAAGTCAGATGATGGACACTTTATTGGATACTCTTCCCAAGCTAAGGCTTATAGAGTATACAATCTCAGAACTAGAGTTTGAGGAGTCAGCCAATGTGACCTTCAATGAGCACACTCCAAGTGTGAAAGGTTCTGGTCCAGATTGGCTATTTGATCTTGACTTAGTTACCAACTGTTTTAACAAGTCTTGTGAGAATGTTTCAGGATCTACAAATAATATATCAACAGGAGATCTTGACCCAAGATTTGAGCTGAGAAGACCAAGCAAGATTATGACTTCAGCTCCTTTGGTGACTAACCCTGCAAATGAAGATCCTATCAGCACAAACTTGACAAATTCAGCTGATACATCTGAGGTACCTTCAAATTCCAGCTCAGAGGTTCAAAACTCAAGAGAAGGAACTTCAAATGCAGGAGGAAATGGAGGTGGTGACAGTGATCAAGAATTTCTTGATGCTGATAACCACTCCATAGAGGACAACATAAATAATGTCACATATTCATTGGATCAAGTCTCACTTGATAAATGTGCTGATGTGGTGGGTGACACTCCATTGAGATCTAAATTTCTCCAATCTAGATCTGTCTAACCAACTTGCTGTGATCCCTCAACTAAGGATCCACAAGTCACACCCACCACAAACATCATTGGAAATGTTGATACTGGGGTGAGAACAAGAGGACAAACCCATGATCAAAATGTTTGTCTGCACTCTTGTTTCTTGTCCAGATTGAGCCAAAGAAAGTTGATGAGGCTCTGAAGGATGGAAGCTGGGTTGAAGCTATGCAAGAAGAGCTACTTCAAATCAGAAGACAGAAGGTTTGGAACCTATGTCCTTTTCCTCAAGGGAAGACTGTCATAGGAACCAAATGGTTTTTAGGAACAAGAGGGATGATAGAGGAATTGTCATCAAGAACAAGGCTAGACTGGTTGTCTAGGGATACACACAAGAAGAAGGAATTGATTACACAGATGTCTTTGCTCCTGTAGCAAGACTTGAAGCTGTAAGAATATTCCTGGCCTATGCTGCATCAAGGATTTCAAGGTCTATCAGCTTGATGTAAAGTGTGCCTTCCTTTATGGGGTGATAGATGAAGAAGTTTATGTCAAACAACCACCTGGCTTTGCAGACCCAGATCATCCTGATTATGTCTGCAAGCTTGATAAAGCTCTATATGGACTGCATCAAGCTCCAAGAAAGTGGTATGAGACACTATCAAAGTATCTTTGTCAACATGGATACAAAAGAGGTACTATTGATGGGACTCTCTTCATCAAAGAAACAGGAAATGACATAATGCTAGTTCAGATATATGTGATGATTATCTTTGGTTCAACTAATTCAAAGCTCTACAAAGACTTTGAAATGCTGATGAAGAATAGATTTGAAATGAGTGCCATGGGGGAACTCAACTTCTTTCTAGGAATTCAAGTGAAGCAGGTTGAAAATGGCATCTTCATTAGTCAGTCAAAATATGTACAAGACATACTTACAAGATTCAAGATGACTGATGTAAGGTTGCAAAGACACCCATAGCCAGAAACACTCCCTTGGTCTGATCTTGAGGGGGAGTGTGTTGATGAACATCTCTACAGGGCTATGATTGGGTCTCTTATGTACCTTACTGCTAGCCGGCCTGATATCATGTTTGCCACATGTATATGTGCAAGATATCAAGCCAACCCCAAGATGTCACACCTAGTTACTGTCAAAAGAATTCTCAGATACCTAAAGGGCCCCTAAACTTGGCCTTTGGTATCCAAAGAATTCAGACTTTAATCTGTATGCTTATACAGATAGTGACTATGGTGGCTGCAACATGACTGCAAAGTCTACATCTGGGGGATGTCAATTCTTGGTGGAAGGATAGTCTCTTGGCAATGAGAAGCAATCATGTGTGTCTGCATCAACTGCTGAAGCTGAATACATTGCTGCTGCAAGCTGCTGTGCTCAAGTGCTGTGGATTCAAATCAGATGCTAGACTATGGGTTTAATTTCAAGGAGACTCCTATTCATATAGACAACAACAGTGCCATTCTATTATAGAGAATCCTGTGCAGCACTCAAGGACCAAGCACATCAACATCAGGTATCATCTGATTAGAGATAATTTTGAAAAAGGAATAATCAAACTAATCAAAGTTAACACAAATGAACAATATGCTGATCTGTTCACCAAAGCCTTTGATGAACAGAGATTTAAATATCTTATATCAGCTATTGGGATGATTAACTTTGAATAGATTTTCTTTAAACACTTAATCAACCTTATTTCTTAAAATTGTGTGTCCTAAGTTGTCTATTAGATCACCTTCATAAGCCCAGTTCTCTTGGAAGTAAATTAAAATTTCAAATGATATTCCTTAGATTTGTGAAAATTTATTATTTTGTCTCGGCAGAACTCAAATTGCCTTCGGAAGAAATTTATGTCTTAAATCATTTAACTACTTATCAGAGTTTACCTTCGGAAGAAATTCTTGAATATCTTCGAAGCTTAAATATGCTTATAAGTACTTAAATGCATTCAAAGAACAAATGTCTTCCGAACGCAATTAAGTCTCGGAAGATTTATTATCCAAGGATAACAATTTTCTCAGACTTAGTTCTTCCGAAGCAAAATATACATCGGAAGAAATTTCTTTAAGTATATTTCTTCCGAAGCCAAATTTTCACAACTCTTTGAAATATCTTCCGAAGCAAAATTGCCTTCGGAAGCTTTGCTGAAAAGCTTCCGAAGCAAAAATACCTTCGGAAGATTTGCAACTTCCAAGAAAACTAACTCTTTGGGCATTTTTCAGAAGTGGGACCCACTTGCGGATTTCAAAGTTTATCTTTTTGTCTTAACTTTGACTCAAATAGCATATATTCTCAACGGTTCCACTTCATCTCTCTACTCTCACAAATCTTTAACCTAAATTCTCCTAAAATTCACCTTCTTCTTCCTTTCTTCACTGATAAGCTTCACCTAAATGGCCAACATCGATCGTTAAAACGACCCAAACTTCTCCATGCACCTACACAGGCAACACAATCAAGTTGCCCTGTTGCACTCTGAGAAGGATCCAAGTTTCTCCGACGTGTGTAGGTACCTTTCTTCGTCTCACTACCTCACCTCCTTACAATCGATCCTCCTCTCTATGAGGATCAGTTGCTTGAATTCTGGCGGACCTGTCAAGAGGTCACCATGGATGGGGAGAGGGCACTGGCTGCTACAGTGCAGGGGAGGACTGTTTTCATCACTCCGGCCATCATAAACACTCATTTGCAGCTGGATGATGAAGCAGGTGAACTGTCCTTCCCAAAAGATGTTGTCAACCATTCCTTCCAGCAGATGGGCTATGAAGGTGACTTCACAGTCAAAACCTTCAGGAAGGGGAAGGTCTCATCCCAGTGGAAATACCTCCTCCATGTCATCATACAGTTTATCTAACAAACATGGGGGATGGGATCAAGTTCCAGAAGACCTCTCCTTCATAGTCCATGGGATGGTACAGGGAGTCAAGTTCAGGTACTCTCAATTTGTTTACACAAATTTGCTTGCTAACTTGGACTCCTTAGAGTATTACATGTTCCCAGGTATGTTCAACACATTCTCAACTGTGAATTGGGCTCACAGTTGAGGGGGACAGGTAATATTCTTAAATTGGGACAAATGAGGCCTGGCATTTTAAAATCTTGAAGAAGCCAACTGTTGGCTTCTCAAGGGTAGAAACAGCCCTTGTCCCAAAAATGTTTGAGCTCATTGCTCAGGGTGACAACCTAGCAGCACCAGCTAGTGTTGATCCCACACCCTCCACCTCTCAACCACCTCAAACACAGCCTACCATCACCATCACCTACACTAGAAAAGTAATCGAACCCCTGCACTTGCTACTGAGCATGTGCAGGCACATATATCACAACCCATATAGGAGGAAGTGGAATCTTGAGCTCCACTTCCCCTGAGGAGCAGACCACTCCCATCCTTGAAATGATCAGTGCTGAGGTTCCTCATGCTCAGCCTGATGAGCTCACAACCCCACAAACAGCCTTAAGCCATCACTCTGAGTCTCAACACTCAAGTGATCAATATTCTTGGGAAAGCTACCATCCCCAACTCTAGACCTTAACCGACCCATCTCCAGCCTTGACTTTTACTCTGATGAAGATTTGGGCTTCAGTGAGTACCATGAATCTCTCCTCTCTCCCACACTCTAGGAGAGATGAGTACTCCTGCTTCTCCCACTTCTAGCCCACATCAGCAACCCCCTACTAAGGTGGATCTTCCTAACTTGTTCAGGAGAACCATATGGAAGAGGCTCTCACTTTTGCAAGTGATTACATAACTAGGACCTCAACCATGGCAACCCAGCCTATTGACACTTCTCTGGAAGTTGTCATGCGGCAAGGGAAATCCAACAGCCAAGAACCACATGCTGGTGGTGAGGAAGAAGACTTAGGTCCAATTCTCTCATCCCCAATGATTCTTCATCTGAAGATGGGGGGAGTCTGAAACAAAGAGTGCACCTTGACAAATACATGCACTTACTTTGTTTCAAAGATAAGTCACTTGGAGTCTCAAGTGACTTCTTGCTGAAAAGGGTCAATGACCAGCAACTTGAGATCACCGATCTCAAGGGCCAGTTAGCTGAGAGACCAATGAGGACAACTCAACCAGGCCCACAAGAACCTGTGATTTTTATGGATCAATCTCCCAGCTCACCTATGCAAGGGGTGATACTACCAAAAGGGGGAGGAAATCCTGACAGTCATAGAACCTGGGAGTTCTTCCCAGAGTGTGGACATAGAGGAATCACCACCCTCTCTTACAGTTGTCCACACTCAGCAACCTCCTCAAGTCAGAGATCTAGACTTGCTTTTTCAACATCTGTTTGAGGAGGGAATCCCAAGAGCAATGTCTGCCCCTTCTGAGAATCCAATCATGGGTTGGGGTATGACAGCAACAGGAGAGCTCTTGTAATCTCTAGAGCTCAGGGTCAACTAGAAATTTTCAACATTTCACACCTGAGTCTCTATGAGAGTACATATCTGGTGGATCTACCACTTGTCAACCCTAGCAACAACAGACAAGCTGCCAGATTGGCTGACCGGATACAAGACAGGGTGCTAGAAGAATTCAAATGGAGATCAAGATTATATAGACAGAGGCTAGCAGGTGAGGCCTTTGGTCAACTGGAAGTTGAGGTGGACCCTAAGATTAACTTCGAAGGGAAATCCTTGACTGAAGGCCCAGAGGTTGAGCCTGTGAACCTTGAGACAGGATCCTTCTGCACCTTTACCCTCAGTGAGGCACCAGCTAGTGATGGTGCTTCACAACCTCTCTCTGGCCAGAGTTTGATAGCTGAATCAAGCAATGAAGGCCAAAGCTCTCTCCTCCTGAGTCACCAAGGCCTGTGTTGACAAAAGAAAAAGGAAGTTAACTCCTGAGGAGATGGAGGAGGAGAAGAGAGAGAGGAAGAGGAAGCTGAGGGGAGAGAGTTCAAGTGGTTCCCAAGGTTCATGGAAGCTGCAATCCGGGCTGCCCCCAAGCCAAACACTCAAGAAGATGAGTTGAGGGCAGCCAGGTTAAACTACCTGGGAACCAGAAACTACAATGTTGATGAATCATCTCTCTCCCCTTAGAGGAGCTGAATGAACGGGCTGACACTGAGTTGTCAAAAGAGAGGAGGGAGGCAGAGGATGCAAAACTGCTCCTCAAAGTCAAAGAACAAAGGAGGCTGAAAAGACTTTACAAAGATGCTCCTGTCCTCTCCCTAGTTCAAGAAAGTCCTGAGCCAGAGACTATGGCCACTGAACAACTCAGGTAGTTAATGAAGAAGAAAGACTAAATATGATCAACTACCTGAGTGCCACAGGTCTCTATCAGGCACCTACACTTCTTCCCTTATCTCATGAGTACATAAAGTTTGAATACAACAAGCAGCTGGAAGAACAAGCCAAAAAGAGAAAGGAAAGCTGCAAAGAAGAGATTAAAGGAAGAAGCTGTAAAGTCAAGAGCCATCATCCTCAAAAGCCAAAAGAAGTCTGCTGACAGACAAAGGATGATGAGCTTCTTGAAGCTGTATGGGTTCTCCGGAAGAAGGCTTGGTCCTATGTCTCTATCCATAATGATGAGCATATTAGGGTGATCAAGCAGAAGATAAAAAAGGGAGAGCTGGTGGACTTGCATTCTCCACCAAGTCCAGCTCAACCTGAAGTTGAGGTGAAGGTTGAACCTACTGAGACAACACAACCTGAACCTGAGCTGCATCTGAGCCAACTTCATCTTCTGACCACAGTAGGGTCCTCTCTCTCTCCTTCTGAACCTGTGAGAGAGGAGAACCCAACTGAGAGAGACACAATAGAACCAACTGGTACTCAAGACCAGTCCTCTCAGTTGAAGAAATCAGGGAGGAGAAAAAGGATGGCCAGAAGAAGATCTGCTTCAAAAAAAGAGAAGAAAGGCATCCACCTCCCAACCTCAGGATGAGTCAGAGCATCCTGAGGAAGTGCATGAAGAGGTCTCTCAACAAACTCCAATCATAGTAGAGCCTCTTGCTATTGGAAGACAAATTTTGTCCTGGACTTATGCTGAAAATCCAGACAGATGGTATGTCACAAAAGATCAGGGAGAACACATGTCTACTTCACAAATGACATGCTTGAACTTCCTCTGCATGATCTCTATGACATGAGAAGGTTCTATGTAAGCCTGAAGGATCCAGATCTAATGATGAAGAAAGTTTGCTGAAGATCCTGATGTGGACTATCAAAATCTAAAGAACTTCTCTGTTTTGGTAGCATCAGCCTAGGGGGAGTTTGTAAGGAACATCTGAAGATTAAAGGCTGATGCAACCAAAGGATACCAAAACAACCAAGTCTTCTGCATGCACTAAGGAACAAAGATGAACTAGCTTTAAAGTTTTACACTCATAAATAAGTCTAAGTGTAAAATCTTCCAAAGCCAACAGTTCAGAAGAAGTTACTTTGAAAGTTTCACACTTATCAAAATTATTACGTGTGAAATCTTCCAAAGCCAAAGACTCATTTCTTCCGAAGCCAAAGATGAAGTCTTCCGAAGCTTCAAAAGACAAAGTCTTCCAAAGCCATTTTGCTGTGAAGACAGATTTCTTCGAAGACAGAGAAAAGATGCTTTCTCTGATTTACTTTTGATAAAGCTGATGTACTTTCCGCTGCTGCTCTGAAGACTCACCTGCTAACATTAGTTGGTGAAACTTCCATACTTTATAAAAATAGTAGAAAAGTCTTTGACTGTAACTTCCCATTGTTTCTGTAGACTTGTCTGTATTAGATTAAGTCTGTGAGCTATAGCATGTCATAGTCACTAGTCAAAAGGCAATCTGCTTTTGACAGTAGATTGATTTGTTGTCTAGATTAGTCAAAATTCCAACTGTCTTTTTGCATATTGACGGTTGTAGGTTGTAGTATAAATAGTCTCCGGTTCTTGTAAATTGATATACTTGCAAACACTTGTAATAGAACTAGAGAATCAATATACAACTTCCTTGAAAACTTAATCTTGTGTTCTTGTGACTTTATTCTTGTTCTTATAGTTCTGTCTCTTTAATATTACTTGTGTAGCTTTGTATCATCAGTGAAGTTACCAGTTCCCTATTTGAGTGGTTAAGTGATTTAAGATCACTCCTCTTGTGAAGCTAATTGCACTCTTAAGTACCCTTACCGGTTCTGCACTATGATTACTACACAAACATGTTATGTAATTATAGTTCAAGCTAGTTATGATTGGATCTGATAAATAAAAAAATTGAAGTATGAACACGAAGAACACAAAAACTTATTTGATAGGGAAAGATTTGTGGATTTTCAAGGAAAGATGCTAGTGGTTGAGATTTGCTACTATGAGAGCTCTGGATTTAGGGTTGGTGTGAAAAATAATAAAAAAAGACCACTATTATAGTTAAAAATTTTGGGTTTTAAGTTTCAATTAAAATTAATTTCTTAAAATTTTATAATATAATTCATATATTTTAAGAGGTTTAAGCAGGTGAACGAAATTTTAAGGTATTTTAGTGTTTAGAATTATTTTAATTTGTTTGTTGTTTATTAGGATAATTACAAGTTAATTATTTATTAAACTATAGATATATATCAATTAATGAATATAATAATACAATAATAAATATATATATATATATATATATATATATATATATATATATATAACTTTGTAATTATCCACGTGTGTGTGGTGTGTAATGTTTAGATGATTATAAGTTTTATTTAATTTATTAAATCTTGATCTTTTTAATATAAAGTTACATATGTAGCCCTTAGTTACATATATAAATTTTCACCCTTATAGTTATAGTGTTTCACTTATGCTGTAATTTAACATTGATTTAGACTTTGATTAATGCTAGGGTATTTTCAAGTTATCATTTATAACAAGATCTAGTATTTACATACATGTTATCCTAAAATCATATTAGCAAGTAAAAGTTTCACAATGTTCACAATGTATGGAGCATGAGATAGTTATTATGAATAGGTTCTTGAATTCAATTACTGGTTAAATGTAGAAGTACTAGAACCATCAAGGTGTTAAGTAGGTTAAGCATGAAAAATCAAGGATGTTATATAAGACTTATTAAACAACTATGTCACTCACTACAACATCAACCATGCATAAGTCCGGTCATTCCTCCAGCAGGCGTGACAGTAGGAGCGCACAAAATGGGACAATTGTGTTGTACACCTTGTTTTTAGTTTAGCAACTTTCATGATGCTGTTATTTGACTTTTAAGAGCCGCTTTGCAATACTATACATCTTTTAACCAAGTCATTCTGTTAGGTTTGGTCAAAGTTTATTATTTTATACTTTCTTGATGTGCTCTTTGGCTATAACCCGAAATTAATATTTTCAGCAACACTTGCACTAAGAGTAAGGAGGAGAAATAAGGTAACATAATGACTATAACAAAGAACTTGCTAAATGTTGTGACTATAAAGCCTTCAAGGGATGCAACTCTCTTCCTAATTGCCATTTTTCAAGTTTAAAGTTTAAGAATTATATTTCTTATATATAATCCAACTATGAGATCTTATGGGAGCTGGACCTCACAACATACAGGGTTAAATAGAATATTCATGTACATTGATATTGTCCTGTTTTAATTCTTGAAATGGTGCAATAAGGCGTGATCATATGATTATTAATCAATAAAATAGTTGAAGTTTTGAAATTAATTTTCTATGTTATAGTGTTCTTGAATAATTAATCATATTGATTGAAACTTTCATTGTTAAACCAACATTTATTAAACTTATAGTCGATTAAGTTTAGCTGATTCTATCATGTACAACCTATTCATATGCCTTGGTCTTTTGTCTCATGATATTCTAGAATTTGTTTTAAAAAAATGTCTTGTGAAATGTATATGATTGTATTCTTATCCATAGGCATTTATGAATATTTATACTTAAAGTTATGTTCTTGATCCTTTTATATGCCTTGGTGGTTCATATGTGATATGGTTCACATAAATCTAATATAATATGATTACATCATCACAATTATTAATTTTACCTAATCAAATAATTAACGTTAGAAACTCAGGTATTACATGTTTTGATCAAAATTTTACAAGAGTAATTTTGTGATCAAATTCGTATGTAAGGTAGTGTCTTTGATCGACTCATGTAACTGAATAGTACAAGTAAAAGAATGACACATCTAATTGTGAGAAACCTGGAGCTCTCCAACGTAAAATCTCAGGAGGTGACTGATCGTCACTGTGCCTCTTGTTTTCCTTATTGATTGCAGTAGATATTATAAAGTGAGAGCAACAGCAGATCGATACTAAGTTAAGAATGATTCGCTAGCGAGTGTTGTGGGTTCTACATCGATCACTTTGCCTCTATATATACACTAATAAATATAACCAAGTACCTGGATTCTTGTAGAATACTCGGTCTTCAATCTTGACCATTGGAGATTTGCTTCAACACGTTTACCTCAACCGACTATCGATTCCTTAGGGTAGACCAAGTCAGCATGAGTCACCTGCAAGAACAATTAAAGCCAAAAGAGTAACACTTGGTTAATAATGTTAGTATTCAGGATACCGAACTTACTCAGGATCCGAGATATCAAATCTCAAAATTCACATGTAACTTAATATGTTGAATAAATAAAGTATTAGATAGTTAATGATAAATATTTAAGAATTAAAAAGAGAAACGGAGAAACAAACTTAACAATTAGATGAAAAAAAGAGAAGCAGAAAAATGAATGATAACAATAAACAATTAGGAATTAAAAAAGTAAAACAAACATACTTATTTATTTGGTGGAAAAAGATAAATGAGAAAAATAAATGATAACAATAAAAAATTTAGGAGCTAAAAATGAGAAACGGAAAATAAACTTATTCTTTAGATGAAAAAAGAATACAAAAAGTAAATGATGACTAATTTAGGTAACATGTTAAGTTAGTAATAGGGAGAACAATGAGTTGGTTATGAGACATATTAGTAATCTTAACTCATCTGAGTTTTAAATAAGATCTACATGGTCTCATACAATTGGCTACACGTATTATATAGTCATCGACTTTGTCAGTATGCCTGTTTACAATCTTTTATGGTTAAAAGTTAATAGTTGGGATGCCCTTACTTGAACCCGATCTAGAATTAAAATGAAAAACTAACTTGAAAAATTAAATAATTAACTATAATTGTGAATTTTTATATTTTTAATAACTTCATGTTTTTATTAATCCAATATACTAGTTATTTTCTTTAAAAATTATTATTAAATTAATGTACCTAGGTATAGGGCTTCCCGTAATGAGACAAGTATTACCTAATTCTATGTATGTCCAAAACGAGTCAAATTTTATATAATTAATCTACACGTCCCGTATCTCGAATACCCAACCCGAACGTTTCAAGTTTTGGCTTTTTTATCATTTTCCATTTTTCTGTCCCTAGTCAACATTAAGTATTTAATTTTATAGAAGAAGGTAGTAGGAAATAAAAGTGACAAATCAAGTCTGGCCCTGTCGGTTCGAGTTGAAACTAATTCTGGTTCAAAGCTGTCTGAAGACTTAAATGAATAATCATCATTGTTAAGAACATCAGGTTTTGTCTTAAACCGCTTCGAGTTGAAACTTGTATAAGAGGGAAAAAGAACAGTTTGATGATTTTTAACCGATTTCAAAGCATAAGATTACAAATTATAATATATTAATATGTTAGACCGGGAACTGCGAGAATTTTTTTGTTGAGTTTATATACTAATGAATTGTCCACATTTTTATTTTTTATTTTAATTTGGAGATATCAGAGTTACATGCCGAGAACCAAGATCTTTAAAAAAATTATTATCTTTGTAAAAGGTATATATTGCCTTATATATGATATTTTACATAACACACGTGTTCGATCAATTATGCTAGAGACTTGATTCCCATTGTCCCTCTAGCTTGGACACATCATTGAAAGTACATGCATAATATATATTTAGCTTTCACTAAGTGTACATTATTTCACATACATACTTCAGGTCTTATTAAAGCATCACTTCATTCATATGTTTTTTTCCTACTACTGTCTGCGGGGTTGGAATAATACAATTCCTAGTCACTCGAATTTGACTTGTCATCCGAATTGCGACTTTCGTTGGATCAGACTCGCTATCTGACCAACCTTATGGCATCAGACTTGCTCATTTGACACACTCCTGGCATTGGATTTGCCATCCAGTCCATTTTCTCCACATAAATTAATCACATATTTCACATAGTTTCATAGAATTCATGGTCATATGACCTTACATGGCATCGGACTCACCCATCTGACCCAGTATCACATATAATTTACTCATACAAGAGTTCATATGGTTCATGCATTTGTCATGTAAATACATATAAAACTTTCAGTATACGTACACTCAACTGATATCACTTAGAGTCGTGAACTTTCCTTCTGGTAAATCTTCCGTACAGAACTATGCAAACCTATAAACAATTCATTTATAATATATTAGTTGGGTATTAACCCTACTTCTTTCCTAGGTACGAAACCCATAATATAGGGCTTTTATCAAAATATTTACTTGGGTACTCCCGTGCCATTACCCTCCTTCCTTGGGTAATTAACATGTTTCTCATCCTTGGTTTTCATCCAAGGTGCTGCGGGTGTAACCCAATAGCATTCCCCCTTCGGGCATTCCTCTATGCGTTACGGGTATCTTACCTGCTATCTACAAGTGACTACCATGCCTTATAGTGGGCTAATCACCCTAACTCCTATCCTATTATAAGGGAGAACATCACCTAACCGTCCACCAGTCTTCTGCTAGGCAGATTCTCCAAAAGAATAACTAACTCGGGTTAATGTCAACACTTAATGAAGTGGTTAAAAACACATATCGAGTTATGAGCGATTTCAGGTTAAGAAGCTAGAGGCTTCTATTTATAGTTACACTCTAACCTTCATTGCGGACCGCACCAGGAATGCGTTACAGGTCGTATCCCCATGAGTCAGCAACTGAGGGACACGGGCAGTTTACCAGCGATTCTAGAACCGCCTTGCCGGAGCTATGATGGACAGTGTTTGTCAGTTCTATCGCTAGAGATGGCCAAGAATCGAAGATGGATCAAGAAACTCTAATGTTACGGCAGCGTCTCCAATTTAAGCTTAGATGTCGTTATCATCTACATTTCGAACACCCACTGTCGCTGACGTTTGGCACCACCACCGAAACCTTCATCACGAGTAGCAAGAGGATGAAACAAAAGTAAGTGCAAGAATTCCAACTGTGACAACAGCGTGGTTACAAGATCTAGATAAAGGCGATGGAATGGTTAAAAATACAATACTTGTTGCTATTGAAATACTCAACCATGGAGGAAGAAGAATAAAGAAGGTGATGATTGTTTAAATAAAATAAAGCATATGAAGAAATAGAAAGTTAAAAACGAAATAGGAAACTTTTAATTGGCAACTAACTCTCGATTTGTACATCTTTCAATTGTATACAATATTAGTAATTAAACTTATTTAAAATGAAATGAATATTTTTGATCTTCTTTTTAATTATGATCTTTTATTAAGTTTAAAATGTTTTGAGCTTCTTTTTTAACAATCTATTTGTAGGTTAGCATATTAGATGGGTTTGGGGTGGAGTGGGTGCAATTTATTATATTATAAACACTAGCTTTAGTAACCGTGTATCACACGGGTGGATAAACAAAACAATAAAATTATAAATATATGTTTTTATTTGTAATTATTTGTATCAATTATTACATTCAATAAAATGAGAATAAAGTTTTACATTTTTAAATAATAGATTTGTAAATATATTTTGCAAACTACATTTAACATAACATTAGTAGGCTTATCATCCTCATCAATTTTAATTTGTCTTTACTTGCACCTTTAACAATGCAACATAAAGTTGACTATGCATAAAAATTGATTCTTTTAAATAAAATCAACCCTTTGATAGTTATGTCTTTGACTTTTATTTATCGTCATTACAAAACATATAGCTAA
Source organism: Flaveria sonorensis (assembly GCA_025506505.1). NCBI lineage: Eukaryota > Viridiplantae > Streptophyta > Magnoliopsida > Asterales > Asteraceae > Flaveria > Flaveria sonorensis. The sequence continues at coordinate 17,966 of JACCIY010000307.1, forward strand.
TGAAAACAATTTTTTTTTAACTTGAAAGGAATTTTTTGTGTGAATGTATCAAAGTAAGTTTTGTAATGAATGCACAATTGTCAATGCTACTTCTACATATAATCTTCCTTCTATGACACGATTGCAAAGGTATATTACTTTTAGTCCAGTTCCGTTACATCACTTCAAGTGACGCATACCTTGTCTTTTTCTTGTGTATTAGCTTTCACAAGGCATAAGCTTTGAATAAAATGATTTTTTACACTTCTCATTACTCGCGGCTCTTCTTCCACAGTATGAAAGCAATCCGTAACGCCTCATTCCCCTAACTAAAATAAATAAACCAAGAGGTCCAATTAAATAAATTATAGAAATATAAACATAAATAAAAATTAGGTTGATAACAAAATATCATTACATTTGCACAAAAAAGGCAATATCCATAGTATGTTATCGGACATTGAGATTTTATTCTCTAATAACAGATCCAACAATTTCCAAAGTTGGAGGAACACAAAAGGAAAAAAAAAAAGATTGGCTCACCCCATGGTGTTGCAACACGCATTCCTAACACAAGTTCACAGAGTTTAATTAAAGCATTTTAAATGAAAATGGTCATGCATTTTTACCGTAAAAATTGTTTAAAATCATGAGCTTAATTAGATCATTTTTCTTATGTGAGTTGACTCAAGTTCTTGTTTACAATGACAAACTTTGCATAAGTATTTCATCAAATCTGAACTGTCGGATCATGCACAATGAACATTTTTAGTTGAAACAACCAATGAATCTGGAAAAAACCTCATAAAACAGTGAATTAAAAGTGTTAAAATTGACAAAAGTGAGTACTTGAAAAGAATAACGAAAGTTGCACAATATAAATGTGACAAAAATAGTAATCTCGATCGAAAAAGGTCAACATACAAACATACACAATTTTACGTGTGGATTTAAATAATGCAGATAAGATGATATTATTGTGAATTAGTGAACTAAAATGGCAACAAACATTTAAGCAAAGATATAGAAGTTTTAAATTTCATAAGCTTGTCAATTTATATCATTCAAATTTAGAATGAAATCAACTCTTACAATTGTTACATATCTTTGGGTCTTTATGAGATCATGATTACAGACAAACACACATACTTATAAACAATCACATAAAAAATGAACTGCGTTATATATGGGTGTATGCCACGAGCCACAACAGCTCCACCAAGTGAATATTCCAATATTATGAACAAACCAATCAGCCAAGCAACAATGAAGTCAATGAAAAAAAGTCCATTGTAAAAAGAAGCAAATACATAATTGTGTTCTAGGAAGAAAGCATGTAGCACTTTGTATGAACTTATTGAGCCTAAAAAATATTAAAGAATATATTAACCTTTTAAAGATAATAAGAGATTTATTAAACATGAAACTATGAGATAATTAGAAGTCAGATGAATTAACACAAACCCTAGATAAGTTTTACTTAGATGCAAATAATTAAAATGGTAGCTGACCAATATAAGGATTAGGGGCAGTAGATCATATGCTCTTGGTGGTGTCTCTAGATTCAACACCTAATTTTGATAGAAGGTGTTTGTAGAGTCAATAGCACAAACACACTAATATAAGAAAAGTTTCTAGTAACAAACAAAGCATGTGATGTTAAAAACAATTTGAAGTATATGATTAAAGACTAATAAAAAATCATGAAAGGGGAGTTGGTATGCCCCTTTGTGACAAGTACTGCAATAATAGAATAGTTCTAATGACGATCCAAGAACTGTAGCACTTATTCCATATGTCACAACTCCAGCTAAAAATCCCAATTTCTTTGATTCATCTAAATATCCCAATTTCTTTGATTCATTTGATCCCAACTCACAAGTCATAAAAATAAGTAAATCCACAAAAAATACCAGAAATACTAAAACCACTTCATATGTAACAAAATCATCATAATTTGATTGAAAAACTAAAGAACGTTAGGCAACTCAGGCTACACAAATTGGTTTGAAATGGAAACAAAACATAAGACTTACAAATCATATCTTAGAAGCTTTGACATTACTGATGTTGCAAAAAAATCAAACTGAGTTCAACACATGATATCTAAAGGCAAACATAACTTTAGTGAGTTTAATACATGGTTTATTAAATGGAAACATGCGTATAAATAATTTAATATCATTAAGAACCCACTCAACCATTTCATCAAACATTTGGTAACATGATTGTCTATGGAAAATGATACACTACTTTTGCTCAATTCATTGCATCCCTTATATTACAATTGATAGACTATCGTTCTTCAAGTCTCAACCTAATCGTTCTTTACTACATACATCTCATATAGTGATATGAAAGTCCTTAACTAAACTGGTTGGTAATACTCGTCTACTTGCTTACATGACAAGGCTTTAGTTCTTGATTAGATTCCCTACTAAAGAAACTATTACCTGAAAGCTAGCGGGTTAGAAAGCACATGAGTTTAACCCAAAATTTAAAAACCCTGTTGGATCATATGAGGCTGGTGCAACCAAAACAACACTTAGAATATTTTGAAGTACAATTGAAGAAGTCTTCTGAAGCTAAAGCTGCTCTTCCGAAGACAAGTTGAAGATCTTCCGAAGCTTAAGTATGAAGAACTTCCGAAGGAAAACTAAGTCTTCCGAGACTAAGTAGTTTCCTTCCGAAATATATGAAGAACTTCGAAGGTAGAACCAAGTCTTCCGAAGTATATGAAGACCAAGTAGTTCTCCTTCTGAAGCATTCACACTTAGAAGATCCAAGATAAAGTCTTCCAAAGAATGAAGTTACAAAGACTTGCAGAGACTCGCAAGAAGTTGATTCTACCGAAGTATAAAAGGCCTCGGAAGAACTTATTCTTCCGAAGTCATTTTACCTTCGGAAGAATTACTATGAACGTGGACATAAGTATGGGTGTCTGACATCCGCTGACAACTCTGATACACGCATGGTGTTTTCCCACTCCCATGTAGTTGATCATACTTTAATCATACTATTCACCTTTATCAGTTAGTACAGTTAACATACTAGTTGGTGACAAAAAGGTAAGTCGTGGACCTATCAGACTACCTAATCTAGGATATATTGTTGGGTTTTCACAAGTTTATCAGAGTCATTTTTATCCTTATAAAATGAAAACGCAGCGGAAATGGATGAAAAACTTGTTACAGTTAATATATAAACCAATTTTATATCTGTTAAAAGAAAACCGTAATGGATCGTTATATGAAAAACCATGCTTACAAACAACCATAGGGTGTTTAGAATCTACCTCTCAAATGGGACAGAGGAAGAAGATCTTTGATCGGCAGCTTCCAAAGTAAGAAACCTCAAGCTTGTCTACCCCAAGCTTCCAACAATACACCAGTTGCTAGGATTTTCTTTACTTGAATCGGGTTCTGTTCTTGGTTTCCTCGACCGATCGAGAGAAAAGCTACAGGAACACCGATTTGCACCTTTGTGTGTGTTGTAAGTTATCAGAGAGAGTGGTTGAATGCAATCATATATTGCACGTCCTATGAAACTGAATTTCAGAGTGAGAGAAAAGGGCGGGACCCATCCCTTTAACCCATCCGCATTTCTCTAATATTCATCCGCATTAGTAAATGCGGATGAACAAACTCTAACCGCATTTGTAAATGCGAAAGAAGAAACTTCATCCGCATTTCCCAAATGTACATCCGCATTTGTAAATGCGGATAAGTAACTCCATCAGCATTTCCAAAATGCACATCCGCATTTGTAAATGCGGATGATCAGTTCATCAGCATTTCCTTAAATGCTCATCCGATTTACTATCCGCATTAGTAAATGCGGATGAAGTAATTCCTTCAGCATTTCCCAAATGCACATCCGCATTTGTAAATGCGGATGAGGAACATTCATCCGCATTTCCTCAGTAACACATCCGCATTAGTAAATGCGGATGAGAAAAGAAATATGGACAAAACACTTGTATTGTTTGTTCAACCATTTGAATAACAATACAAAGTACTCTCTCTTTAGAATAAATTATCCATATAATTTATTCATAACACTAGTGCAAATATTTAGAAACCCAATTTCTAAATACTTAAGTGTCAATATTTATTTACATGATCATATCATAAAATAAATATTGTGAGTGTTTGTCTAGCTTGTTATTGGTATGACCCGACTTGGATCATAACGTACTAGCCACATCAATTCAATATGTGTCTTGGGCAGACCGTTCCCAACAATCTCCCACTTGCACAAGATACATAGAGAATTGATGCAAGCAGTAAATACCGCCTAACAACGGTTACTACCCCTAATACGCATGACGAAGTGCCATTCAATAACATCATCTTCCTCAAGTCCCTTACTTGAAATGATTTAGGTGAATCTATCATTTATCCTTTTGTTACAGATGTCATGTTAAATCCAGAGACACAGAATGATCATTCTCTGTTGATTTAACTTAATCAGGCCTTAGACATCATACTCTCAACGAATAAGAGGAACAAATCCCATCTTGACTACATACGTTTCTCACAATCACCTTGTATCACACCTGAAACTAGCCTATGTACTGTCCATTATTTCAGAACACGAAGAACTAGATCAAAGTATAATATTTGGTGAATATCGAAACCCAATATGTATCTCAGGTCGGAGGATACAATGATATTCCCTTTACTCAAATTTACTTATGATCAATTACATAATTCCATGCAGTAAATTTGAGAGCGGGTCTGTCCAATATTTGTATCCCACAAATATTTATGAACCTTGGTAGCAACCTCTTGCTCTATATTCATACCTCATGAATATCCACCAATCCAAGTTCATAATAGTCTTACTTCATATTGTTCCCACAAATATGACCGACTACGGACATTTAGAATAATAAACATATTCATGGATTTAAACATGCTAAAATGGAACATAACTCATAGTATCATAATCATAAATATATGAGTCAAAATAATAATTGTTCCGATATTTAAATACAAAATAGATCAAATCCAATCACTAGAATATCAAAGTCCTAAGGCACAAGTATGACTCTCATGCTTTGGCCTTTCAAGGAGCTTCGTGAGTGGATCCGCAATATTTTGATCGGGTGAACTTTGCGAATACATATCTTTCCTTTTTCAACTTCATCCCTTATGTAGTTGAATCTCCGCTCAATGTGCCTTGTCTTTTGATGTGCACGGGGTTCCTTGATTTGAGCAATCACACCCTCGTTGTCACAAAAGATCTCTAGGGGATCTTGAATGGTAGAGACAACCCCTAGATCGGCAATGAATTTCTTCAACCATACAGCTTCCTGTGCTGCCAATGAAGCGGCGATGTATTCTGATTCTATAGTGGACAATGCTACCACATCCTGCTTTGAACTCTTCCAGGACTGCCCCTCCATTCATAATGAAGACATACCCCGATTGTGATCGAGAATCATCTCGATCAGTTGGAAACTCGCATCCGTGTAACCCTTTACAACGAGTTCCTCTTCACCAGATCCGTATATTAGAAACATATCCTTAGTCCTCCTAAGGTATTTCAATATATTCTTAACAGCCATCCAATGACTATTTCCGGATTCTGCTGATATCTGCTTGTCATGCTTAAAGCGCATGACACGTCCGGTCTAGTGCATATCATTGCATACATGATGGATCCTATAGCAGATGCATATGGGATTCCTTCATCCTTTCTTGCTCATCTTTGAGCTTGGACATTGAGATGCACTCAATATTGTCCCTCTTTGAATAGGTACCAAACCTTTCTTAGAGTTCTCCATCTTGAACCTTTTCAAGATTTTATCAATGTATGCACTTTGGTTTAAACCTATCAACCGCCTTGATCTATCCCTATAGATCTTTATTCCCAAAATATAGGCGGCTTCACCAAGATCTTTGATGGAAAAACAACTTCCAAGCCAGGTTTTAACACCTTCCATGGTTGGAATGTCATTTCCAAATAGTAATATATCATCAACATACAATACTAAGAATGTGATGATGCTCCCACTAGCTTTCTTATACACACAAGCTTCATCAGCGTTCTTGATGAATCCAAACCTTTTGATCTCTTCATCAAACGTTGATTCCAACTTCTTGATGCTTGTTTCAATCCATAGATTGATTTCTTTAACTTGCATACTTTATTAGGATATTATGGATCGACAAAACCTTCGGGCTGAACCATATAGACATTCTCTTCGAGATGTCCATTAAGGAAAGCAGTTTTGACATCCATTTGCCAAATCTCATAGTCATAATATGCAGCTATGGCAAATAATATCCTAATTGACTTTAGCATTGCCACAGGCGAGAAGGTTTCATCATAATCAACCCTTGAGTTTGAGTGAAACCTTTTGCTACAAGTCTTGCTTTATAAGTATCCAGTTTCCATGCATATCGGTTTTCTTCTTGAAAACCCACTTACATCCAACCGGTTTGGAGTTAAGCGGTGGCACAACCAATTCCCACACTTGGTTGTCATACATGGATTGCATCTCTACGTCATGGCTTCAAGCCACTTGTCACAATCCGAATTGGACATTGCATCATGGTACGTAGTTGGTTCATCCGAGTCAACTACATAGCATCCATTCATGAAAAATCCATATCTTTCGGGTGGATAGCTAGTTCTACAGATCTGCGAACGTTTTGTGTGTATTGATCAACACTTGATCATTATCAACAACCTCTTGTTGATTGCTAGTATCAACCAATCGTGTATCGGCTTGTGGTTCTCGATCCTCATCAAGTTCCACTGTTCTATCGGTAGTTCCTTCCATAAGGAATTTAGTTTCCAAGAACTCAGCCTTTCGAGCAATAAATACCTTTTGCTCTGTTGGATTGTAGAAGTAATATCCCATCGAGTCTTTGGGATATCCTACAAAGATACACTTAGTGGATCGGCTTTCTAACTTGTTTGGGTGTTTTGCTTAACATAAGCCTCACAACCCCATACCTTTAAATATGATAACGATGGAACCCTTCCATGCCATATTTCAAAAGGTGTCTTATCCACTTTCTTGGTTGGGCCATATTCAGAATACGGGCCGCGGAGAGCAATGCGAAACCCCAAAATGACAGAGGTAGTGTGCTTCTAGCCATCATAGATCGAACCATATCCAATAGGGTTCGGTTTCTCCTCTCAGACACACCATTATGCTGTGGTGTTCGGGTGGAGCAAGCTGTGAGACAATCCCACAACTCCTAAGATGATCTTGAAAGGCATCACTAAGGTATTCACCTCCTCTATCCGAAAAAGAACTTTGATGGTTTGTTGAGTTGATTTTCTACTTCATTCTTGAAGATTTTGAACGTTTCAAAAGCTTCATCTTTGTGTCTCAACAAGTAGACATAACCATAACGACTATAATCGTCGATGAAGGTAATGAAGTATCTTTCACCATTCCTTGTCATTGCTTTAAAAGGACCACATACATCCGAATGTATGATTCCTAATAAGTCTTTTGCCCTTTGGTTAGTACCACTAAAGGGTTCCTTGGTCATCTTTCCTTGTAAACAAGATTCACACTTATCAAATGAACCTCTTCATTTGCTTCCAAAAGACCATTCTTTTGAAGTGTTTGAATACGATTCTTGTTTATGTGACCAAAGACGACAATGCCAAAGATATAATTCACTTAAACCATTTTAAGTTTCTTGGTGCTCGACTGGTATAACGAGTTATTAAAGGATGAGTCATCATGAACCAATTCATAAATACCATTAAAAGGCATAGCCTTAAAATAAAAATATCATCCATAAATACACAAATACCATCGTTTACAAACTTTAATACATAACCATATTGTTTTAGAAGGGAAACTGAAATTATGTTCCTAGTCAAACTAGGAGCATACAAAACATTCTTCAAAATGACTTCCAAACCACTTGGAAGCTTCAAGATATAGTCTCCTTGGGCTTCGACATCAACCTTTGCTCCGTTGCCCATATAGAGACTAGTATCCCCTTCTTAAAATGCTTATTTCTTTGAACCCCTGCAACAAATTGCAAATATGAGTTCCACATCCGGTATCTAATCCATGTGTTTGAAGAATAACATTAAGTTCAATATGGATCATGAAAGTTGTACCTGAGGTCTGCCCAGCATCCCTCTTGTTCTCAACTCCTTGAGATAGATTGGACAATTCCTCTTCCAATGTCCTATCTCACCACACTCAAAGCATGGATCGTTCTCCGTAACCTTTGGCTTCTTAAGCCTCGTTTTGGTGGTCCCGCTTTAGTCTTTCCCTTACCCTTTCCTTTGATGTACCCCTTGCCTTTGGCAACATTTGCCTTGGGTTCGGGGTGATGCCTCTTCTTGTTGCCACCCTCATTGATCGTGAGAACTGGTAAAACCCTTTTACCCATCCCTGCCTCAGCTGTTTTGAGCATTGCATGAAGTTCCCCAATGCTCTTGTCCCATCCATTCATGTTATAATTCATGATAAAAGTCTCAAACTTCTTGGTTAGACCATTGAGGATCAAATCCGTGGCCAACTTTTGAGACGGGACAATTTAGCCTTTCGAGGCGATCAATGTGGCTTTTCATCTTCATCACATAAGATGATACAGATTGGGTTTCTTCCATTCGACATGCATGAAGCGCTCGAACCGTTTCGAAGCGCTCTACCCTCGCTTGTTGAAGGAACATTTCCTTCAGCTGGGTAATCATGTCGTATGCCCCGTGATGTTCAAAATCCTTTTGAAGCTCGGGAATCATGGTTCCCAACATGAGGCAAGAAACTTGCACAGAATCCTCAGTGTGCTTAACCCAATCCTCGTAGGCATCAACATCATCAATGTTGGGTTCATCGGGAATAGGATCGTCCAACACGTATGATTTCTTTTCCTGCTTGAGAACAATTCTCAAGTTTCGAAACCAATCCATGAATTATTGTGATTTAGACGATTTTTCCAGGATAGTTCTCAGTGACAGGTTATGGACGGTCGGGGAGGTAGCGTTGTTATTATTAGCGGCCATTACTACAATATAAACAAAGTTCAATTTCAGTATTCATAAAATAACATTTTAACTATTAATACCCTTTCATGTCTCATAGACAATTAATAATTAAAATCTAGAATCCAACGTTACATTCAAATAATGGTTAGGTGACCTTTATCCCATTATTTAAATTAACAAGGTAGTCAACTTTTGACAATTGCAACCCTTTGCAACTTCTAGTTTATGGGATCGGTTTAAACATCTTATGTTTAGTCGGCATGTTTAATCCCATCAACACCATTGTACGCCATGCTTCGGTGACCCTATTCACATGGTTTCCAACTCAAGTCGTCCTACTTACACACACGTGTGAGTTTACACATACAGGTGGTTAGGTGACCTTTATCCCACAAATATGTTAAACCCACCTCAAACACACAAGTTCCCTAAATGTGGTTAGGTGACCTTTATCCACAAATAGTTCCCAAGTGATTCGAGTGTTGTATAAAAGGATGGTGTTAAACTTGTTTAAAAGGGATTTTGTTTCCATTAATTCTAGTTATGAAAACATTTTGTACCTTACATTTGCATGCATTCAAATGCGTGGTACACGAGTGAAACCAATTTCAAAGGTTCTTTTAATAAAACCCAATTTTATTGTGAAAACATTAACCTTTAATAAAACCATTTTATACCCATGTTTGTTTCCAAAAGAACCGATTGCAGGTTGTTGATTTGAAATTGTTTAATAGTGCATATCCAAATATCACATGAACAATAAATTAAATCAACCATACAAGCAACACATACAACAACAAGTTCATAACCATAGCCAACTAATTTAACATCACTTGTTGACAAAACAAGTGAGTTATTAGGTCCTTCCAAGGGTAACACTTGTGTCGGTGAACTCCCACTTGATCCCGCATCCAAATGCTTCAAGTGTCCACTTTGTTTGTGATTCTCCCATTCGATTTGAGCTTCCAAATGGACTTAAAATTCTGCACCAAACCCTTTGGGCCTTCAAAATATTTTGTTTTTGGTTATTGGGCTTAAATCCCTTTGGACACAAATTGGCCCAAACGAAAAACATTCTTGTTGCATCTTCTTTTACAAAATTATATATCCTATATACTTTTCTAGTAAAAGTGAAATGCAACTAATCTATTTATTTTACATACCAAATGAAAATAAATAAATTACATAGCCAATAGGAAGAACAAATAAATTTAATTATTACAACCCTTTGAATAATCAAATACAAATCACAACACAACCAAACACAAGGTCTCGGCTAGGTTATGAACATCAAGATACATATCCAAATATGTAAGCAAAATCCGAGGTTTTCCCCTTGAATCACAGATTTTCGGTTAATGTAAACAAACCGAATATCATGATTCTTGTCCAAACAACTAAATCATCCAAATGATTAAATTTTTCAAGATTACAATATGCATGTAAAGTAGAATCTTGAAAAACAGAGGAAACATAGACCTGAATTTTCGGTCTGTTGGTGAATAACAGCAAGAAACCGAGAATTCAGTCCAGATGAAGCATGTATCCATATAACCGGCTCTGATACCACTGTGGGTTTTCACAAGTTTATCAGAGTCATTTTATCCTTATAAAATGAAACGCAGCAGAAAATGGTATGAAAAACTTGTTACAGTTAATATATAAACCAATTTATATATCTGTTAAAAGAAAACCCGTAATGGATCGTTATATGAAAAACATGCTTACAAACAACCATAGGGTGTTTAGAAATCTACCTCTCGAATGGACAGAGGAAGAAGATCTTTGATCGGCAGCTTCCAAAGCAGGAAACCTCAAGCTTGTCTACCCCAAGCTTCCAACAATACACCAGGTTGCTAGGATTTTCTTACTTGAATCGGGTTCTGTTCTTGGTTTTCTCGACCGATCGGAGAGAAAAGCTACAGGAACACCGATTGCACCTTTGTGTGTGTTGTAAGTTATCAGAGAGAGTGGTTGAATGCAATCATATATTGCACGTCCTATGAAACTGAATTTCAGAGTGAGAGAAAAGTAGGCGGGACCCATCCCTTTAACCCATCCGCATTTCTCTAATATTCATCCGCATTAGTAAATGCGGATGAACAAACTCTAACCGCATTTGTAAATGCGGAAGAAGAAACTTCATCCACATTTCCAAATTTACATCCGCATTTGTAAATGCGGACAAGTAACTCCATCAGCATTTCCAAAATGCACATCCGCATTTGTAAATGCGGATGATCAGTTTATCAGCATTTTCTTAAATGTTCATCCGCATTACTATCCGCATTAGTAAATGCGGATGAAGTAATTCCTTTAGCATTCCCCAAATGCACATCCGCATTTGTAAATGCGGATGAGGAAAATTCATCCGTATTTCCTCAGTAACACATCCGTACTAGTAAATGCGGATGAGTGAAAGAAATGCGAACAAAACCTTGTATTGTTTGTTCAACCATTTGAATAACAATACAAAGTACTCTCTTTTAGAATAAATTATTCATAACACTAGTGCAAATATTTAAAAACCCAATTCTAAATACTACAAGTGTTAATATTTATTTACATGATCATATCATAAAATAAATATTGTGGGTGTTTGTCAGCTTGTTATTGGGTATGACCCGACTTGGATCATAACGTACTAGCCACATCAATTCAATATGTGTATTGGGCAGACCGTTCCAACAATTATTTTGTCTTAGATACTTACTTCTAGCAATGTAGTATTTGCTTAGCGGTAAATTCCAGCTAGTTGTCCAAGTATAACGGCTGTAGATAGTAATATATATAGTTTCTATAGTAACTTAAGTTATCATACTTGTAAGAGTCTTGTAATACTAAGTTGAGAAGTAATATGTACAAGTATTTTGAAAACCATTCTTGTGTTCATTAACTTATTATATTATTGTCAACTTAGTTAGAGATTCTGCTTCATCAACCGAGTGAGACTTAGTGAGTTTGGGAGATACAAAACTTGTATTGAGAGACCAACATCGATCCTACAACCCCTAAAACTAATTAGTAGTTTTAGCTTTTAAAACATATAAAGAAAAAGATTTAAAAAGTGATTACACTTTTAAAAGTCATTTAGCTGAGTGTGCAGGGCTTGAAAATGCCTACATAGAAGATTACTTTAATATAACAAAATAATAATCGGTAGCTACTAACAAAGAATGCTACATTTTCATACAATTCTCAACTTAAGAATTTCCATAATCCAAAACACAGAAAAGTAATATCTTAATCTCAGCAATTCGTCAAAATAATCATCCATTGAGTAAGAAATACAACCAGTGTTTCAAGAATACAATCATCTAATAAACGTAACACAACCTACAAACTAAAATCACTGTGGGCAATATCAACTTTCAACAACTATCAATTAATTTAAGAAAATCAAAATCAAGTTATTGAATCAAAACACCAAATTTAAAAAAGGCGATGACAAGAAATTGGACATTTTCAAGTTATTTCATAAGGGAAGAGAGGAGAGCACTTGTGGTTTTGTTTATCCACTTGGGCAATCTTCAGGTCTCATTCCATCACAAAAAAATGACCTGGAGATCAATATTTTGTCAAAAAGCAAATTGGTAACTACAACCCAACTGAAAGTGCAGATCCTTCCTCAATCTCTGATAGTATACAAGTGTAAACACGAGTCGACCTGATAATCTTGTGTCGATGAAGATGAAGGAAAGAACAATCAAGATCAAACAACGCACAACCAATACAAAGCAAATAAACATCGATTAACCACAACAGATAACACGATAAAAGAAAACATTACCGAATCATGGTGAACCAGATGAAGATTTAGAGGCAATTAGGAGAACTGCTTCAGAAGTATACGCGGCTGGTGAGAGGAAATAGGATTAGGGTTTGTGTTAGAAGCTACTACGACTGGTCGGGTTTATGGTTCCATAATTAGATCCGCGTCTAAACATTGTAGATTTCCAGTGGGCTGAAATACTTAGAATTGAAGCCTTCAAAACAAGACAAGTGGCAACCAAAGCTTTAGAATTATGACAAATGGCAACCCCAATTACCCTTTTATTAGAGTGAAATGATGTGTAGTCTTTTAGATGACTCTTATAGAAGAATATGGTAGTATTTTCACAGGGACATATTATAATCATAACTTAATTGTTTATAAAGAAACTATAAATCAATGTTAAGGAAGCTTAAATAGTTTATTGTCCACAAAACTTAACAAACTGATAGCTTCCTTAACTATTAATCATAATTATGATACTAATTACCATTGTTCTTAGTAAAGTATTTTATGAGAGAGAAAACATAATATAATTATTTTATAGTCAAATAAAAATTTAACAATTTAAAGTTTTGTAATTTAATAGTCTTTTCTTATTTATTATATAAAGCTAGCTTCAGTAAACCTATGTATTACACGGGTTAAATAAATAAAATATTAAATAAAATAAAAATTATTTTTTAAAAACGATTTTCTAAAACATGATATGATTAGAATTACGTATGCGTAATCACTATAAATAATAAAACAATAATATGAACTTTTTAAATTTTTTTAAAGATAAATTAAACATTCTGTTTTAAAATAATGTTTTAAAAAATTTTCATTTTTAAAAGTTTCCTTACTATAACTCACAATTTTAATTATTTTTGTTTTATAAAAATTTACTTTAAAAAAACTAATCTTAAAATATTACGTAAAAATAGTTTAATTTTTTTAGAAAAAATTACTTTTATAAAAAACTATTCTATAGAAATAGCATTAATAAAAATATCCATTTCTTAATTTTTTAAAAAACTAATTATATTATAATGTAACATAAATCAATAATATTATTAGTAATTATTGTAGTTATTTAATATGAGAGAAAAGCGAGAAACGTTTGATGAGAATTAATATGATGCTGACACGTGACACCCCTTATTTACCTTTTTATTAGAGTAGGGATATTTTCATTATTAAAGGTAACACATAAAGAATGTTTAATTGAAGTTAACTATATTATCCTTTTATAATGCCCCCCTTTAATGTGTTTGTTCGCATCAATGTTTCAATGTATTATTATTAATGTTTTTTTGTTATTTTACGCACGACTTAAGGGTGTCAATACTAGTTATTATTACCCTGTATATTAACTAGACTTAATAGTTACTGCGTTTCTGATTTACTAAAAGTTTTAGTAAAACAAATCGTTACTATATAGATGAGCAATCAATTGCTCATTAATCCAATCAATCAACAAATCGTATGTTTAGTGTTTGAGTTTGAATTGCCTATCAGAAATACAAGTAACTGAGATTAGCAATAGAAACCCTAATAGAATTTTGCATTTGCATCTCTTAGTAGTAAGTAAAGGCCTAAATGGGCCATTCATTTTGGCATGGACCTTAGCCTAAAACGTTACCAACAACAAAAGCTTATAACCTATCCTTCACCAAACCCTACTACTTTTGGTTCCTAGCTCTCAGCATTTCTGTTCACCGGAGATCTTCAAGACTTCAACCATGGTAAACCCTCTAAACTCTCCTATTTTTCTAAATTATAATCATTTTTCAACCAAATGTTTGTATCATCTATTCATCTATAGTTTATAATATAGCGCATTCTGTTTAAGAACCCTGAAACACTAAATCTAATTTGCAATATGTACCGTTTTAATTGCAAATGTGAGTAATTTCCGATTAGTTTTCGACTTTTTTTTTTCAAGATCAGTGACATGGAATTCTACGGCGATTTTGATGATTAATTACCCTAGTCTACTAGCATCATTTTTAGAAATCAGGTGAATTTGTATAGTTTGCTAATTTATAGTTTTAGGTTTTGCTGTTAAATCTTCTTTTGTTTGATTTTGTTATCATCAAATTACTTTTAGCTGTTGGTAAACTGCTAGGGGTGAGTATTCGCACATGCCACAAAAACACAAAATTTGCGCCTTTGGGTTTAGTTCAGTTTTGGGTTGAAATTGTGAAGAATTGGATTTGGGTCACCTGATGAGTTTGCAGGATTGATAGGGTTGATCTGTTTGTATTATTATTTTTTCTGAACGTATTTTATACCAAATTTAAAGAGCTAAAGAGAATTTTCAACAAGCTATATAGTTTAAATGCCGTATTCTGGTAGTATGTTATGCAAAACATGATGAAATAAATTCTTTTTTGGTTAACGTGGTTGTGTTTGTGTCAACCTGCTAATATGCGTGTTGTGGTTGGGGTCATGTGTCATGGTTTTAGGTTCATTTCGTGCGTGTGTTAATGTTAAAATTCGGTTCATGTCGGGTTTGACCTGACAACCTTCAAACACATTGCATATAGTTCCTGTACGTCTGAGTACTAATGTATCAAGTATCATGTCTGTAACATTCTTTTAGGATTTTTAGCTCTGGTTGTCTCTTTTTGCAGGTTAATGTTCCAAAGACTAAGAAGACTTACTGCAAGAACAAGGAATGCCGAAAGCACACATTGCATAAGGTGACACAGTACAAGAAGGGAAAAGATAGTTTGGCTGCTCAAGGAAAGCGCCGTTATGACAGGAAGCAGTCAGGTTATGGTGGTCAGACTAAGCCCGTCTTTCACAAGAAGGTTAAAATTCTTAATTCTGATTTTTGTTAAGTTATTTCTCTTGTTTTATGTTCTTCATTTAACTCATGCGAATTTGTCATCTGAGTTTATGAATTTTCTACCTTTGTGGAGTTTTTTGTTGTCTGGCTAGAGACTGGTAACGCTCATGCTAGAGGTGACAAAATAGGCGGGTCAAGTGGTTTGGGTAATGGGTGAAAGTGGGGAATAATAATTTAATTGTTGTCTTATGTATGATTGCAAAGCCTATGCAATTACGATAGGAATTTAGTTGTTTATATTAAAACAATTCTTCAGGTCTTGGGGCATCTTCAAGGTTAACTCTATAAGTTGCACTGTTTTAGTATGAAATGCATCTTTTAGAGTATATGTTTACACTAAAACCTTTTAACTCGTATCTATGCAGTATGTACTAATTTTTTTTAACATTATTGAAATTAATAAAGTATTGGTTTATATATTAAAGTACAAAATTATTTCAGCCCTTTTGGGAAGTTACTACTCTGTACTATAGATTAGATAATGTGTTTTTTAATTTAAAATTTAGTAAGTAAAGTAAAATAAGTTATTTGTAGTTTAATTTAGTCAGTGGAGAAAAACCTAGTTGTGAAAAATTTCATTTCTTTTAAATTAGTGTGAAGCATAGTGCTGCAATTGCAAATGCCTTAAGCACTTAAGTGCACTACTGCACTCTGCGTTTTAACTCATTTGATTCCTAGGCCACCAATTTCAACTTTCGAAGCTCATAAGCACTTCACCTGTTCTTCACTGTGATACATAGTTCTGTTATGTAATCCTATAAATATCTCTTTTTTCTTCTCTATCTTTATCGGGCGTGTAGTACATACACCTCATATGGTGTTTAACATTCTTTACTTAGAATTGGGTTTGCGTTAAACATGCTTTGAACTCTTAATCAAATTATTTTTTTTTTAAATTTGACCTTCACTGGTAGCAAAATATATAATGCATGGTGAATTTATAAGCAAATCAGTCAAATGTCATATATTCATTTCTACTTTTAAACTTGTGCAATTTAATAAATTGCTTTTGAACAGGCGAAAACTACAAAGAAGATTGTGCTGAGGCTGCAATGCCAAGGTTGCAAGCATGTGTCCCAGCACCCAATCAAGGTCAGTGCTAACTCATTTTTTAACCGTTTATTTTATTTTTCATTTTAATTTTTGCTGATATTAATCATGTTTGTATATGTTTTGTGTAGAGATGCAAGCATTTCGAGATTGGTGGAGACAAGAAGGGCAAGGGAACTTCACTCTTTTAAGTAATAGTTATGTGTCACTTTTTGATATCTAGACTTACAGATGTTGCATCTCTTTCAAGTTTTTATGCAAGTTTGTATTTTCTTGACACACTTTAGTATTCTATTGTATTGATCGAACTTTGCATCAAAAGTAGATGAACACGTCGTTTATTGCCTTCTTTAAGTTGTAATACGACTGTTGCCCATGCCATTACAAAGTTGGATGATTTGTTGCCGGGTTGAATCAGAATTTGGTTTAAATCAGACAGGCTGGTTTAGGGTGAGAGAGAGTGTATTGCTTACAGGCATGGTAGAAACTAACAAAAAAGCATATATTCCTGTATAGCTGTTTAAAAAATGGCTATTTTGTTGGTAGGTAATGATAATAAGCGGTTAATAATAAATTAAAAGATAAGTTACAAATGGTTTGCATTGTCAAATACTTTTAACCAAGTACAAACTGAGAATCGGTTTCTACCATAATCAAACCTAATAAATCTCATTTATACAAAGCTATTGACGGTATGAGAAGAGTGAGATGTAAGCAAACAATACCTCTATACAGAGGATAGAAAGAATGTTTCTAGCGAGACCATCGGCTCCAAAGTAACCAACAGAACCAAATCACCCAATCCATTAAATAGAGAACATAGATGATCAATATGCAGCTAAATGTACTAGACCACTACCAACAAATTATGGTGAACATTATAGACAAGGAAGACACATTAGCAATAGGTGTCAAGCAGCTCACGCCAGCTTTAACAATACTAGTTAATAACTAGTTCGCTTTCAGGTTGGGTTTCAGGTCGGTCGATTACCGGGTTAAAATGTGTATCTCTAAGAGAGGGTAGGATAAAAACTAAACTTTAACTCTATTTCAATAAATAAAAAGACTACTATTGGAGCGAACCTATTCTCTTAAAAAACCTTTTCCTTTTAGAATATTATAATAGAGAGGTTGGTAGAAAACTTAAAAATGCGAGATGTTAAATATTTGGAAAGGAATAAGGATCGTATAACAGATATTAGATATGAACCCACAGATACTTAGATGTGAAAGTAGGTATGTAATTGTAATTTCTTTTGTCTGCATCTGGGAATGGTATGATTTTAAAGTATTCATACCCGTTCCTTAAATTTATGTGAATGTATTCTTATATATTATATGGTATGATAATAAATGGTTGTGAGTGAAGATATGAGAAATTTACTGTTCAATCTGTATTTTGAGACACAATGTTCAAAACCCTATAATGGTTTTAATGTATTTTAAGTGGTTGTGAGTGAAGAAGAGATAAAAAGTAATGATAAAAATATTAAAAGTATTATTTAATTGAAAATGGTAGAGAAAAATAATGATTTTTAATGTAATTATATGAATAAGAATGAAGAATGGGTTGTGAATGCTCTTAGATGATACTTAAAAACCTAATTAGTCTTATACTTGTTTCTAATGGAACATATCAATATATTATATAATCTAAATCTTAAAATCCACAATAAATGATCATTTCAAGTTGTAAATTCACGGTAATCGAATTTCCGACAGGTAATTTCTAATCACAAGGTTTTGGTTCCATGTTTCAGCAGTGTCTTGTTTTATTTGGGTTTTTTTTTCAATGGTTCCAGATGTGTCAAATTACATGTACTAGTTCAACTGAAAATGGCCCATTGATCTTTCTGTTTCGATCGTCAAGAGACAAACGAAAAACCATAGATGGTGGCTAGACGGCTAATGGCAAGTTAGGATCGTCATAGAGCTCAATCTTCAAGCATAAATCAACGGTTATACCAAAATAACCATTGATGGTGGCTAGATGCTAACCGTAGGGTATGATAGTTTAAAAGGGTCATATGAAGTGGAAGCTTAGCTTAAGACCAATCTTACACTAGGAGATCTGGACTTTATTTCACGCAAATCAGTCAATTATGTAAAACTTGAACTAAAAGGAATAAGGTTCAAGCGGGTTAAAAGTTTGACATACAGGGTGTGTCCAGCAGAAGGTACCCTGAACAATAACTCTGATAACCAAAATACCAAATCATCTGACATCGTTTCCATTCAAAATTTGGTGTCTTATTAGCAAAATTATCTTGAAAATATAAATATTGTGGAGAAATAAAAGCAAACAATTGATAACCCACACCAGATCAGCTTTCCTTCATATGAGATCACAGAGGGCCTGGAAATATCCCATTCTCCCTCTGCTCATTCCACTTGTCGACCTGAAAACAAAATAAACCAAAAATATAAAGCTAAAAAGAACGGATTAAAACAAATCAACCAGACTCGAAGTGGTCTCAAGTCCATATTTAATGCGTACAACTCCCTATCGTTTTACTTAAAGTGAGTTATTATTATGTTAGCATTGCCATAAAAGGATCATGATATACAAGAGAAGTTAACGAATTGCTGACCCATTCACCCGGGCAAAGAGAGCGATAGAATTTAGCAAACTTCTCACATTCTGAAGCATCATCACCCTTTGCTGCAACACATCTATAGTTGATCATAATTAGTCACAGGCTCAAGAAGATAATATTTCTTTAATTAAGAAAAGAGGATCACAGCATTTTTTTTTTCCCTTTTCCCTCTAATGGATCAAACACATATAATCTATACTATATATCTATTCTATACTATATAATAAAAGAAGCTTTTTAAGGACATGTGTCAACTTCTGGTGAAGCCTAAACTTTTGTTTACCGCCTCTCTCTCCTATTAAATAAAAATGATTTTAAAAAAAATAACTAAATAATCGAATATTCAAAATATAAATGTTCTTATTCTAATAAATTATTAAAAAATACTAAATTATAAGATTTTAATTATATTTTACCTTGAAGTATAATTTTATAATTCTTGATATTTTTTATTTATTATTTATAATTTATTATAATTTTCTTTATTTATTATTTCATTAATGGCTAATGACATGTAACATACAAAATATTAATAAAGACTAGTGATTTTAATATGTTGAATTTCTTCTATCCATGTAATACATGGGTTTTTAACCTAGTAAATAATATAGCTAAAGGTAAAGGGATCTAAAGTGTATTTTTAATGCACAAACATCCTACATCATTTTATTCAGATAATTAGATTATATTGATTTAATATACTTTTTAAAAAATATATATAATATGTTTGGACAAAAGTGTTCCAAATCAACGACCCGATCTATGTTGACCTATTACCTAAACTGCCTGACCAGCCCATTTGCTTCATCTAGGTACAAGATATAAGCTCACATCACAGTCACCAATCATGGACAGCAGTCTCAAACATATTCCAATTTAGAACACGAGCTTGCGTTCTCTTAACTCCATTATGGCACAGAAGGGTATTAGTGCATTCAAAGAATTATTAAAGAAGAGAAATTTTCCCTTGAAATTCCTGTCTAGATCTTTGATGCTCTATAATACGGTTGTGCAACAAGCAGATACCAGGATTCAAAAATTATATAAAACACTTAAGGATACACAGGGACATTAATGTCTGGTCATTTGTTTGTGTTGTAGTCTAAACAACAAATAAAACAAAGAAATTATCTCGTGATGCCTAGAGGCCTAGACTAAATATATAGAATAAATAAACAAACTTGTAACTTGTTGTCACCATGCCCCAAATAGTTTAGGATGCATTATTTCACATCAATCCAACCTAATACATATGGAAAGTCAGAAAACTGCTCTGGTTACATGTTTAGGCACGTGTCATCATACGAAAAGTTCAACTGATGGTGATACTAATAGTTCTCTAAAATCATTATAAGCACATACTTTAGAGTTTGTATTAAATGTCACCAACTGGCATACTAAAATAGTGCTGATGTATTACTGTCATACTTACCTGTGAAACTCTACATAGCGAGTAAAACAGTGTCTGCTTTGGTTAGTTGTTGGGAAACGGTAGTCAGCTGGTGCAGTCTTCAAGTCGATCTGAAGACAGCATGAAAGAAATTATAAAAACGTTGGCCAATGGTCTAGAAATTTGTTATTATGTAATTACAAATGTAAGACTGCTGAAGCAAACACAAATATATAGCCAAAGTGTTTTGTCTAAAAACAAAGTCACACGATATGACATTTTATGAAAGCTTAGGAAAGACTAAATGATTACACAACTAAGATAACCTGACTCAAAGGGACAAAGTCCTCGATTGTCGCTAGGTGTAAAAAAGCACCCAAGACAAAAGCAACAGCACAAATTGGAAGAATAATAAAAGTATATAATAGCCAGAAAAAAATTAAAAGAAAAACAGTTAATACCATTTTCACATGGAAAGATCAAGCAAAGAATTTGTGGGCATAATCCTCAAAAGAAAACGTTACCAGATGATTTGGTATGTTAAATTTCCTCAAACGTATCCATTTTGCTTATATCTTGCATTATTATAGACTTCCAATAACATAACCAAACAAAAGAACATTAAAAATTTAGCCAATTTGAGCAGGAATTTGTATCTATGAAGAAATGAAACTGTAAATATGTGTCAGACATCTCAAAGTAAAGGTTAAACAAATGCCTTATTTTTTCTTGATTGATGATGAATTCACTTTGACCACCAAACCAAAAATTAGTCTTCAAGCAATTCAACTTCAACTTGATAATCATCACAATGTATTTAACCTATTTCCTTCCTGTTTTTGCTTCTTACAATAGATTCTGAATATCTTACACCATATTCAAACAAAACCTTTCCAGATCTCCAATTATGATTCTATATGTTCTTAGGGCACTTGCCCCTCACCCAACCAAACTTAAACTCCTAAGGCCCCAAAGTTTCTATGCCTAGAGCAGTACGGACTCTAATGACTCTAACTTAACTTCTCCACTTCTTGAATTCTGTTCGATTGCCGATACACAGTTCGAACACTGGTCAATCATGAATTGCCTAAAAGCTGGTATATTTGAATAAAATTAATGTCATACATCTCAAAGTAAAGAATAACCTTAATGCCATAAAATTTAGCCACATTTGAGCAGGAATTGGTGTCTAGGAACAAATGAAGCTGTAATATTTGAATAACCTTAATATCATACATCACAAAGTGAAGACTACACATATGCCTTTGTTATCTTTTTCTTGATGAAAGATCAATCCCCTTTGACCAGAAAACCAAAAGACTAATCTTCAAAAAAATTCAATTTCAAAATCTTAATCATCACAGTGTATTTAACTTATCTCTTTCCTCTTTTAGACTTCTCCTCATAGATTCTGAATATCTTACACCAAATTCAAACAAACCCCTTCCTAATCTCCAATTACGATCGTATACATCAAAAACCAACAAAATTTAAAAAGAATGTCGAATATCAACCTAACTTCATATCTCATATAATTCAAAACTTTGATTCTATAAATGTCAATCTCAGAATTAAACGCACATAACAAAAGTAGAAGCGAAACCCTAATCTCATACAACAATAATAAAAAACATGATCAGATCGTCAATTATAGATCTCGAAACATGAATAGCTACGTAGATTATGATCGCCGCGTTCATCATACACAGATCAAAGAGAAAATGAAACATTAATGTAAAACATCAAAACGGTATAAAACGCAGTATACAACGAATCAAGATTAGATACCTCAGCCATGGATGATTGATCAGTAACGAAACGAAGAAGATGAAAGCTTCGATTGAGCGAACAGAAAATGAGGAAAGATCGTGCGTTTCACGGGAGACCAATTGATAAAAATATAAAAGGAATGTTACTTTTGAACAGCGCCTTTGATCGTTTCCGATTTACGGCTCGGTCATAAATGCGTAGATTGCTTCGGCTCTATTTGTAAACGAGTCAAATACGAGTAAAAGTCCGTTCGGTTTAGTTCGGTTCGGCTCGAATTATCTTCTAATTCAATTAATATATATATAATATATACACAAAAATATATAGTGAAAGTTTCATAAAAAAACCTATATTTACTTGAAAATAAAAAAAAATCACATAAACAAATAACATAATTCATAACTTTTTTGTTCATTTAATTGTTAAAATGTTATTTAAATATTTGTTACATATATATGTTTAACATAAATACGAGAATAAAGAGTTTTACGTATAAATAACACTATGTCGGATGAAATATAGTTGCGTATACGTAACCTATGTGTAGAGAGGATAGGATAAAAAAACATATAAATTATGAGATCGGTTTTATTTTTTTCAATGGTTTTCACATAACCCTTCACTACACAAATATACAGTTATATTTATAGTTTTATGCATACGACTCTATTACGTTTGGTCCACTATATATAAATATACAATTTATATTCATACATACTATACAATCAACCCAATAAAAATTAACATTGAATCAAAAGGTTAACCCCTAAGCCGCTTAAAGATAGTCTTTAACCCCGATTGCCAGTTATAAACATGATGATACTATGAAATGTGGCAACTTTTAGGGCATTAAAACTTAAGATTCAACATATTTATTGTCTCTCTTTGTAAGTTTAAATCGTGTGCCACACTAGACCGTATGATTATCAATATCGTGGGTTGTCAAGATCGTTCGTCGATAGCTCGAAGCTCGCTCGGAAAATCAATGCTCGAAAAATGTTCGCTCGCTTTTGGCTCGATTGTAAACGAGTCGATCGGCTCGGTTCGGTTTTAAAATGAGCCAAGCACGAGCAAAGATCTACTCAGTTCAACTCGACTCGTGAACAATCCTACTTTTGGACCCCTTCTAGCTTAAATAATTTATTCACATCAATCAACAGATCTAGAGTTTTTTTTTCTAATTAGAAATGATAATATTTTGATTTTGTAGTTTAAACTACAATAATTCAACTATATATTTGGCATTTTATCGGTTTGAAATTAGTCGTTTGAAAGTGAAACCCATCATTTTACCATATCAGATGCGATTATTTTGGTTCAGTTATGATATAATTTTGTGATTCAAGTTGGTTTCCGTTTATTCCTTATTATTACGTCTGCTATTTCTATAGAGAATTATCCACGGAAAAAGGTTAAATCTAAAGATATCGACCATGCATATTTGTGAAATCATTTGATAAATCTAGGACATTCACAAAACTCAAGACTTAAAAGGAAATATGTAGAATCAATGCATCTTTTCTCAATACAAATTTCTAACATATTGAAAATACATGAAAATTCTAGAATAGTGTTCTACATGTAAATCAATCACATTCATTAGTTTTAGTAAACTACTTCTATAATAAGATTAACTAATTTTACATAAACCACTTCAAAAGCAACTTGGAAATACTACTCTTTCTATGCAATACACATGAAGACGTTGCACTCAATTTTTAATTACTTTTAACCATTATACTCTGTATGAAAATTGAACTCAATACTATAGTTAATTTTTAGGATATTAGGTTCTGACCATATAATTTTGTTTCAATTAGATTTGAGCCACTAATGAATTAGTTTTTATAAAGTAAGCCCAATGAATTTGACCATTAAGTTTTTCTCTTAAACCCCTTACACTTTGTAATTTTACTTTACTACCCCTAAACATAAATAAAGTTACATGACCTTTAATAAATTCAACTTTTTTCATTTTTAATGAATTTACACTACAATATTGCTCTAATACTCAACCATAGCAAAACGCCGTCGGCCGAAACATACGAAATTTTATGATTTTACTTTGTTCGCGTTTTGAGTTGGGTCAAATATAATATATTTTAAGGTCTTTATTTTTCATTTTTGTTTTCCTTAACACTAAATTTAACAATGTCAAATATAACATGTTTTTATGTCTTTTCTTTGCTTTCAATTTCTTTTGAACCGACTTTAACAACGTAATGTTCATTTTAATTCTGTATGTACCGTAGCGTCTAGCTTGTTAATATTACTTGAGAGCATGAGCGGGAGGGTGTGTTGGGTGGATAACCGTTCACTAATCAAACGTTTAAAGCTCTCAATTATTTTTGTCGCGAGGTATCAGATATGGAGTTACAATAACAACCATTTGCGACCGTTAAAATGGTCGCAAAGCGGTTTTGAATGCCCTCTTGCGACTGTTTTGCGACCGACTTCTGTGGTCGATGAATTAATTTTACAACCAAATTATTTACAGTTGGTTTTGTGACTACAACTATATTAGGTTCTGACCATATAGTTTTGTTTCAATTAGATTTGAGCCACTAATGAATTAGTTTTTATAAAGTAAGCCCAATGAATTTGACCATTAAGTTTTTCGCTTAAACCCCTTACACTTTGTAATTTTACTTTACTACCCCTAAACATAAATAAAGTTACATGACCTTTAATAAGTTCAACTTTTTCATTTTTAATGAATTTACACTACAATATTGCTCTAATACTCAACCATAGCAAAACGCCGTCGGCCGAAACATACGAAATTTTATGATTTTACTTTGTGTCTTTTTTATCCACCGCGTTTTGAGTTGGGTCAAATATAATATATTTTAAGGTCTTTATTTTTCACTTTTGTTTTCCTTAACACTAAATTTAACAATGTCAAATATAACATGTTTTTATGTCTTTTCTTTGCTTTCAATTTCTTTTGGACCGACTTTAACAACGTAATGTTCATTTTAATTCTGTGTGTACCGTAGCGTCTAGCTTGTTAATATTACTTGAGAGCATGAGCGGGAGGGTGTGTTGGGTGGATAACCGTTCACTAATCAAACGTTTAAAGCTCTCAATTATTTTTGTCGTGAGGTATCAGATGTGGAGTTACAATAACAACCATTTGTCATTGTTAAAATGGTCGCAAAGCGGTTTTGAATGCCCTCTTGCGACTGTTTTGCGACCGACTTCTGTGGTCGATGAATTAATTTTACAACCAAATTAATTTACAGTTGGTTTTGTGACTACAACATGTATCACAAAGTTAGCAACCATATTTACGACAAACCTTATTGTAACATATTTTGTGACTGAAGTTTCATTGATCAATATGGCGGTCTAAACTTTTACCATGGATGTTGCAACCAAATTCTAACTACAACAACGACCAAACTACTTTATACTTATTAAAATCCGATATAACTTATTTATACTTATTATGAGCCTATCAATAATCATTAAATATAAGCATAGACTCCCAAATATCACCCATTACGACCCATTATAATATAATAAAACTAATAACATCCTTTTATTGTTGGCTCTTAAAAATCAACATATAGATATGTGAAACTTAATAGAGAGGTGCAACACATGGAAAGGTTGTTCGTGGCATATTGAGAAATAATTAAAGTGATCAAGGTTGTGGTATTAAATAGTCAAATAATGAAAGTTCAAATGAGTTTTGATAAAAAAAAAAAACATCATAAATGATTCTACTTGCATGACTTATCAACTATTAGACAATTTTAAAGACTACTATGAATATACTTTGAAGATATCACAACAAAAACATGAAATACTTTATTTCCACGTGTAGAAAAGTGCAGTTAGGGGTGAGCAGGATAATAACAATCTTGATATGGAACAAAAACTAAACCGACTCCCGAACCTAGTATAATAATTAGGTAATAGGTATGTGACAGTATCGGTAACAAAGGAGATCGACTTTTACCTAGAATCGACAATGGCAACTGATCCAGAACACTACCACAATAAACAACCTGTGATGAATTTTAAGCATAGAGCTTCAATACTTAGTAAGTTATCATGTTTTATCTTCTTCAATTTGTAACCTGCAAGCATCAAGTATGCTAGTTTTCTTGATTCATCATGTTTACTATAAGGCTAATTTAAATTCACCTATGCTTTAAGGTGCAATAATAAACTACTTTCTTGGTTTCATGGTTCAAAATTTGTCTTGGTTGACTCAGGCAATCTCCGTTAAATGCTTCAATATCATTTTTTTAAATGATTTTGAGAACTTGAACTTGTATAAATAGATAGAATGCAACCTAACTAATCCCACTCTAGCAAAGTGATTGGAAACTTAGAAGTGTAACTTCTTGCTTGTGTTATGACCAAGGTGATTGTTCCGGTACAATAAATTTCTTTTGTTTAGTTGCATATATCTACTTTTCATATTGGGGCTCAATGTGAATTGTTGGCTTATTACAATTTATCCACGAAGAAGTTTAATATGTTGTATGTATTAAAGATATGGTTAGGGAGGAGGGGGCGCAGCCCTGAAGTACCCTGAACTACCCTGGAATCCATCAATCACATTATGGTTACATCACAAGTACCCTGAACTATTCTGAAACACCCAAAAAGCTGGAAATGCAATCCTAGACTACCTTGAAACTTTTATATTCACATTTAAATAATTCAAAAAGAAAATTAACTTTTACTAAAAATTAAAAATTATATAATTAAAAATAAAACATTACATAATTAAAAATAAAAATTACATAATTAAAAATAAAAATAGTACATAATTAAAACTAAAACATTACAAATATTAAAATTAACCTATTCCTCGTCCGAAGTGAGGTACGCTAGATCTAAACTTGAAAGATGTTCGACAAGATCATATCAAAGTCGGAAATGTGTATCTTGATCACATATTTCCGAAAGAGCGTTGCCATCCAAAACCGGTTGGACCGGAGGGTCTATTATGTATACCGGTGATATCGCTCTTCCTTCATCCTTCAAGATCATTTTGCAATATCATGCATGCGTAAACCACGCTCCGAATCTTGTTAACCGTCATAGCCCGCATCAGTCGCCTAAGTATGCCCCATTTTCCTTTTAGTGCACCGAAAGCTCTTTCAACATCTTTCCTAGCCGACTCTTGCATTTTCTTGAATATCTTTTGATTTGGATCGGTCGGATATGGAAACGATTTCACAAACGTTGACCAAGTAGGATAGATCCCGTCGGTAAGATAGTATCCCCATTTGTATAGATGTCCATTTACATAAAATGAACACTTGGGTGCACCATTCCTTTCAGGTACAAATATTAGGGATTGGTTGAGAGCATTGATGTCGTTGTTCGACCCGGACGGGCCACAAAAACCATGCCAAAACCACATATCATTTGAAGCCACCGCTTCGAGCATGACCGTCGGATATTGGTGATCACCTCTCATATATTGGCCATGCGACTCGGTCTGACACATTCTCCAAACAAAATGTGTACAATCTATACTGCCAAGTATATCGAAAAGGTGATGCTTATCCTCGTGTTCATGGTACAAAAGTGCAACATCGTGGCTTGTAGGTCTACGAAGGAACTCCCTACCAAATAACTTAATAATGGCATTGCAAAAAAATTGTAAACACTCACACGAAGTGCGAGCAAACATACATAAATACTCATCATACTTGTCTGGAGTGTTACCTGTTGCGAGTTGTCTGACCGCCGATGTGCATTTTTATAGCGGGGTGAAACTCTTTTTCATCTTCCCGTCAAGGCCGTCTTGGAACCATTCTTCTTTTGATTCTACATCGCCGACTATTTTCAAGAATAAACGTTTCGACATACGATACCTTCCTCGAAACGTTTGTTCATCGTATTTCGAATCGTTAACGAAATAGTTGTTCATAAGTAGCTCGTGACCCGTTACACGATCGCGTGGAACATATATTTTTTAGAAGAACTACTTGTCTTATCCTCCAGGACTTTGTCGACAAGATGTTTCATAAAATATAAACTGCTATCATTCGAATTCAACGAATCCAAATCGTTTTCGGGAATGTACAAATTTGGAAACTCATCAAACATTGTTGTGTTTGTGTAATTGTTGTGTTTGTATGATTTTGTCTGAGTTTGTGTAAATAATAGTGTGTATGTGTGTGAGTATTTATAGGTTAAATTTTTTTTTTTGAAAATAAAGGTCGAAAATAACGGCTTTATAGCCGTTATTTCTCGGCTACCCCTCGGTGACTACTACCCGGCCACTCCTACCCGCCAAGGTACCCGCAAGGGTGGCGGCGGTGTACCCGACCGGGTACTCGCCTACCCGAGCTGGTACCAGAGGGTGCCCCCTCCTCCCTTAGGATGACTTTCAACTTGTTTGACCTATTTCTTTGTTTGAAAGTTACCGATAGGGTAATGAATAAAGGCATCCTATTGGTAGTGTTGACTTTATGACTTTATATCCATGTTGACTTTAAATTGAATGGTCAAAACTCAAAACAATAATCAATAAGAGTATGTCTAAAAAAATTCAAACCATATTGAGCATGCGAAAACAAGCCCGCACCTATTAAATTTAATGGTCAATACTCCAAACAATAATCAATAGGAATATGTGTACAAAAGTTCAACAATACTCTAAACAATGATAACTACGAAGTCTAAAAAATCAATTATACCATATGAACTTGCAATAGCTAGCTAATCGACCTCTTGATCTGGTTAGAGCCTATCACAATTTCTACAAAAAAGAAAAAAATTATAAATAATGTAACATATACGAATGATGTAAAGATAAATGGTTTGTATGAAATATTACCTTTTGTATTGCCTTCATATTCAATCAAATCTCCTTCATTTTCTTTCTCGACTTACATATCCAATCCTGTGAGCATATTTACGCCTCGACCATAGAGTGGACAAATAAGTTCTCAGGGATTCCACAGTTCTTTCACCCGTACTAAAAGCTGACTTGGAAACAACAATAGATATCGAGATAGCCGTTATATCTATCACAATAACAAACAATATACTATTTAAAACTTTTTATAGAAAATAATATTACAATGATAATAAGTAAATTAGTAAATTAAACGTACGTGTAGTCATCTACCTATTCTAATAAAAGGGTAACTAGGGATGTCACATGACAACATCACATTCATTTTTAAGAAAATTTTTCCGTTTCTCTTTCCTATTAAATAACTTCACTAATTATTAATTATATTATTTAATTCTTATTCTTATTTTGTTTAAAAGTTATTTTAAAAAAATAAGAAATAGATATTTTTAATGTTTATTTCTAGAGAAACAAATTTTTATGAAAAGAAAATTTTCTAAATGTTAATTATTTTTTGGGAAAAACAAAAAAAGTTTAAAAGCAAAAATTTAAAAAGTTGATATTATTATTTTATTACTTATAGTCTTTACTCATACATAATTAAATCATATATTATTTTATAATTAATAAAATAAATTTCTATTTAATATTTTATTTATTTAACCAGTGTATTACATGGGTTTACTAAAGCTAGTTTTAGAATATACAAGAAGATCCCTTCCACCAATTTAGAATGTTATCCTGAGTAATGATCCATATCTTTTTCTTCAAGGTACCTAATTTACCAAGTTTAGAGCTAGAACCACCATTCAATTTACCTAATTTCTATAGATGGTTCAATGTTCCTATGACTTCTTGAAACATTATTATAACTCTCGCTTTCATTATCTAAACGCACATAGACAAAACAACAACCCCAATTCATCTGCCATATGTTTAACCTTCTTTTTAGCCTTTTCTGAAATGTATTTTTCATTCTCATCAATCTCGTCTTATATATTCTGTCAAACCCAAATTCAATAATACACACTTTTAAAGGAGGGTCTAATATAGCTGCAAAGTATTGGAGGCTATTAATAGTCTTGTCATTTCTCTTGTATTTCTCAAACTTTATGTGCACAATATTTCCCATCCGATAAGTTTCAAAGTCACTTGAGGCTTTCATCTTTTGCAAATGCTTTTCAGTATCCATAATGTCATTAAAGAAAAGATTAACAACCACCCATGACATATAAAACACATTAATAAAAATATTAATATATTTAAAGTCATTAATAAATAACAGCAGAGTTGGTGGTTTTGTGCTCAAACTACTCTAAAACACTTGACAAATGTCTGGCGCAATACTAATTTGTAGTTCTAGGAACACTACAACCCAATTCGTTTTTGTAAATTGGGTCTGCCAAATCGTATGCTTCAAACGCCTTCTCAAACTTTTCCGCCCTATTAAGCATCTCATACGTGGATTTCCATGTGGTCGCTAAGTCTAAAGACAACTGTGCCTTACAATCAATCTTTTCTGTCTTGATACACTTTTTTAAGTGTCTAATCTCTTAGGAGAATGTTTGATATATCAAATGGCGTTTCTTATGCGATCAAATGATATTGATTTATCACCGAGTTCATCTTTAACAATTAATTTAAAACATGGCCATATAAATCAAAGAAAAAATTGTTAAACGTTTTAGGAGCAAGATATCAGTATCTTGGATGTAGCATTATTAGTGGAAATACATAATACATGCTCAATCGACCATTCCTACAATTTAAGAACTAAATCCACACAAAATTCCTGAAAAAATTATAGGTAGGAATAAAATCCAGACAAAATTTATCTGTACTAAATCTAATGCATATCTCCTAATGCAACTAAAGACTTATTGATGGACATACCTAATAACATTGTATAATAAACATTTTAGATTAGTTATGTAAATGACATCTATTTTGTTACAAATGAGGCGTAAGTGAGAAATATAACAAAATCTCAGCTCTAATTGATCCGTTAATCACATCCTTAGGTATCATTAGAAGATAACCTAATTCTCACTGTCAAATATTCACCAAACAACAAATACCCATATGTAAAATTAGTCAAACCGATTGGGGGTTGTCATTATAGTTAGTAGCAGTTTGTAAAACTCGGTCTAGACGGCCGAGTTCTCGGTACTCAGCAAAGGTACCGGGGCGATTTTCATCAACTCGGTCAACATTAATTGGAATCGACCCAACTAGGCCTAACTCGGTCCAACGCAGTCCACCTCCGCCAACTTGGATTTTCAGCATTTCCCACCGATTTTTATTGTTTTCACCGATTTTTGTTGCATTTATATTGTTTTCATAGATATACCTTGAAAGATGAGAATTAAATTATATCTACGACTATAATATAAAGGAATGTATACACTTTTTGAAATAATTTAGTATGTGAACATGTATCCTTTTGACATATATTGATATTTACGTATTCTTTTTATAATATTAGTAAGTTTATGATATTTGATATATTTATAACTTCCGGAAAATAAATTTCTTTATAATTTATTATGTTTAAGTACTCCCCGCATAGGTTCAGTACTCATAACTCTACAGTTAACCGACCTGACAACACCTAATGAGTTTTGCAACCATGGTTAGTAGTGAAAAAAAAAACTCCAATCAAACCATAAATTAACCTTTAGTTTCACAAAATATAGACCACATTGGTTTATGCAATAAAGTTTGTCATTTTATCTATTCATTACCTGTAGATAGCGCAATAGTGTTCACTAACGATTGTAGAAAGGTGAAATTGTACTTGTGGTTTCACAAATTAAATACCCGTAGGTTAAAATTTATGTGTCCAATCACAAATAACCATCCGTCAACTGGTGAACATAATGTAACTCACAAAAAAAGGTCACCAACCTTGTTTTTTTTTATCATCGTCCATTAGTGGCGTTAAAGAGAAAAAGAGGACATGATCAACTTCTTCTTAAACGAAATGTGGAGAAGCCGAAAAATCAGAAATTGAACACCTACAAACCTTGAAGGGTTGACTCCTTAATCAAATCTTCAGTAAGTAGAGAATCAACGATTCAAAATTCAATTCAAAATTTCATATTTGAATTCCATTCTATTTGAACTTTCAAATTCGAGTTCGATTTGATTTGATTCGAAGTCTTATTATCGATTTCGAATCGAATAGTGAATTTGAAAATTTTGATTCAATTCGAATTATAGAAAACATACTTATACTTATTTATTATATATATCACATATATATAGGGCCATGATCATTACAGAACCACTTTTTAGTTTCGGAATCGAAATAACCGTTAATTTACATGTATGTAAATTAAGTCTAGGTATACATGAATTGTTTTACCTATTTGCATATCAGACATGAATAATAAACTATGCAAAAGAGCTAAACATTATAAGCTTTAACTTACATTTATGTAAATCAATCGTTTGTAATTTACATTCATGTAAATCAATGATTCTTTTGGTTCTGAAAATAAAGAGTGATTCTATAATGAAATTTAAAATCCTAATTAGTATTTTTTAACTTATTTGAAACATGAAATATTTTGTATGTTATGTTTCTTTTTTATTTTTATTTGAATTTACATCTTTCAAAATAAATTTTGAAAATATTATTCGATTAATTAATTTTTTACTAAATACGCATCGAATAAATTCAAATTCAAAATTTTTTTTGAATACAAACTGAACTTGAATCTTTTTGGAAAATTCCGAATTCGATTCGATTCGAATTTGACTTATCTAGTGATTGTTGTAAAGCTTACTGCATAATGAGAGGATCTCAATGTTAAATAACAAAATAATTTACACATGGGTACACAAAGAATTATGAGACATACAAAAGGAACATAAATATGAACTAATTACAAAGATACACTAACATCCCCCTCAAGTAAGGAGAAACAAGCTGAAGCTGTAAATGTAAAAATTCAAACCGTGATCACAAGAAACTCTTGGTGATGATGTCAGCTACCTGGAGCTTGGTAGGAACATATTTGGAGTGATGTTTCCCACAAGTGACAAGTTCACGTATGAAATGGTAGTCATGATCAAGATGCTTTGCACGTTTGTAAGCAACATGATTGTGGGTTAGAAAGAAAGCACTTTGATTATCACATAGTAATGTTATTCTTTCTGGAGGTAACACATGAAGCTCGCAAAGTAGATGAGTAAGCCAGATGATCTCATCAACAGCACTAGCCATTGCTCAATACTCTACCTCACAACTGGACCGAGACGATTGGTTGCTTCTTTACGCTCCATGATATAAGATTTCCACCAAAAATTACAGAGTATCCATAAGTGGATCGACGAGGCTCAAGGAAAAGAGCCTAGTCAGCATTAGAGTACCCTAAGGATAGACGTATGAGGAGGTTTGGTAAAGGTTAGACTAAAGTTTAAGGTTCCTTTGACATATTGAAGAATCTGTTTAACATGCTGAAAATATGGTTAGTAAGGTTTTGAAAAAATCAAATGGCTTGATTGACAGCATAAGAAATATCAGAACGAGTGATTATTACATATTACAAAGCTCCAACAAGAGAGAAATAATGAGTAGGATCTTTGTAAGGCTCACCTTGAGAAATAAAGAACTTGTTTGTTGCTAGAGGAGAATGAACTAGTTTAACATCAAGAAAATACGCTCTTTGAAGATTGTCATGAGCATATTTTGACTAAGAAAGAAATAGTTCATTAGAGGATCTGGAAGCTTTAAGCTTCAAAAGCAAGGAAATAGTTTAGAGATCCAAGATTCTTAATAGCAACTTCATGATTTAGTTTACTAATAAATGATGTCCGGATCTGCAGTTGATTACTGTGAGAATAAGATCATCAACATATACCAAGAGGTACATGATATACTAGTTAAGAGAAAATATGAACAGAGATGGATCCGACCAGCTACACGTAAAATCATTTTGAATCAAGAAGTTGTTCTGATACTATATGAATGTTGTAAAGCTTACCCTGTAATGAGTGATCTTAATCTTAAATAACAAAATAATTTACATATGGGTACATAAGGAATTAAGAAACATACATAACAAGAACACAAATATGTACTTACAAAGATACACTAACATATCTTTTTCAAACCCGAATCTTGTTTGGAAATTACAAGTTCAACTTATTCGATTCATTTTGATTCAATGAACACCCCTACTGATAACGTATGTCTCATCCTGGCCCTATTTCATAGTCCTGGTGAAAATATAATGTTGGTTCGTTGGGCTGACCCAGCATATAGTCTTCTACTATAGATAGGGGCTAGCCCTACGGAAGAAGATTACCCCATCTGCCATAGAAAATTACCTACTATGCAAATCTCATTTATCCTCCTTTGAGAACAAGTTTCCCCACCAAGGAAAATTTGTGTGAGACTGGTATATAGCCCTCACCGAATTCTTTGTCGTTTACTACAACAATATCATATGCAAGTTTGATTCAAATAGGATCTCCTAATACATCAAACACATGTATACATTCATAAAAACATATAAAACAGATGCTGTGATTTCATAAGTTAATGTTTATCATGATTTGTACATTTAAGACTAGCATATATACACAATCGAGTATATAAATTGGCAAGTATACCACACTGCATAACATATATACAAACATATGCTTTATATGTACACATAGCCATAGTTATAATCCAATTGAACTATAAAAGCATCTTCTAGAACCATTTTTAGGCCTTTTTATCACATGAAATATTGTACTGCTATTACACATAGGAATGCAAACGTAGGAATGTTGAAAAATGGTAAAAGAACGGTACTATATAAGTCGTTAATGCATGTGACAGATGGATCATTTTGAAAGTATAATAAAAATCATGTTGGTACTCTATTTCTTGTGGGTCAACTATCTTTCATTAGCTATAACAACTTTATACACAATTTTGGAAGTAAAAATCCAGTTGATGGTGACCAATCGCTAGTTCAGCTTGTAGGCCAAAACATCCTTTTTATTGTCACATAAGTATTTTGTTTCTTATAATATATAGACCTCTCAAACAACTTTAAACAACTACACCTTAGTTTTCACTTTTACATACAGGTCCGTCTACTAACACTGCTTTCGAAGCAAACATGTTATCACCTTGACGTAACCGAATCATGATGAACGTCAAATTTGGATCAATCACCTTCCATGATGGAGCTTAATTAACATAAAAATTTACACAGAAGCAAATCCTCAGTTTGGCAATGCTAGTCAGGATACATTATAACTCGAGTTTCTTGATCTGGTCTAGAAGTCCACACACTAATTGAATAAGTGGTTTATATAGTCTACTATCATTAATGAAGCTTATACTGTTATTGTTTATGAATCTTATACTGTTTAGTTGTTTGAATGATTTTTTATTTAGGTGAATTAGAAACTTGTAGGCGGTAGTTTGACATCTGAAGTATTAAATGGATCAAAATCAAGGAATACTAACATATGGGCTTAGCTACTTAGCAAAAAGGACAAACGATACAACACACCTTGTGCCAAACGTACACACTTGCTACTAGGTTTCGTCAAAGATCTTACTTGGTGTTATTGTCTTTATGGAGCATGAAGATAATATTACCGAGTATGGTCTCAGAGGAATGCTCGATGCCCACCGTCAATTGTGTTAGTTTGACGCAAGGTTATGCTTCTACCATATGCTTTGGGTTTTGTTGCATCATCTACGACTTTTTGCTCAACATTTGGGACTCTTTGGTAGGACTCCTTGATTTCGCTATAATAATAACTCTACATATTAAACCACCATATACATGTTTCTACTTTATGTGAAAAAGGAAACCAGGCAAACAACAAAAAATTAAGATTCTTAGATGATAATAAAATATACTATTAGACTACATTATTAGGTCCATTATTGTATTAAATGTTATTTTATAGGTATTCACTCAAAGGTTCTAAATCATAAATAAATTGTATTTATAAAAAATATGAATGATCAAAGAACATGAGTCTCTAATTACCTGAAATCTATTGATCCTGCGTCCCTCCTCTTCTATTTGTCCTCTTCTTCTTCTTCGTGCATAACATTCTGGCCCCATGTAAGGCCCTAAACATGAGAACACTTACAGTTGGACATTCACTGTATAAAATAATAATAAACATAACATTTGCAGCGGAAAATACAACTTTCATTAAAATTTTAGTTGTATCAAAACATCGTGTCATTTCCTTTAAACATCAAAAATTGTGTTAATATAAACATCATTCTAAAAAATATGGGTGCCAGACTTGAACTATCCTAGTAGCTTCTATGTCCATACCCGCACCTCCTCAGCATCATCATTTACCTGCCGACTATTATGCATACAAAGTCAGCGACGCTGAGTGAGTTCTAGTTTTTATAATAGGATACTTTACTTTCATTAAAACGTTTTGCCTTTTTCATAAATGAGCATACATCAATACATACATGTCAATATGTTTATTTCTTTATCTTTCATCATCGTTTATTCCTTTGGTTCATTCATCATTATCTTTCACTATAACGGATCAGTGTCATATGCTTGGCCCCCAACATAAGTTATGAGACTGATCACAATCTCAAGGCGTTGCGACAAAGATCCCATTCCGTTCATGGTCGATCATGAAGATCCGACCCTTGTGAGTATCCTTTTGGACCATTACGGTCACCCACAGTTGGGCTAACAATCACAAGAATTGTGTACCCCCATTCATACATGGTCAATCTCAAGGATTAAACCCCCATTTGCATACTTCTGGCTAGCTAAGCTGCACACAGTTGAGCTAACAACCCATACAAGAAATTATGAACCTCCTTACATTTTGCTTGCAAGACTTTCACTCATTCTATACGTTCCACTTTGGTGATCGTTGTCTTTCACTTTCATTACATGATACTTAATATTAATACATAATATACCAAGTAAACACATATCGTAAACTTTATCATTTTGAAAACAGTTAAAACACAAAATAACATAGCATATATCACAACATCATTTCACGCGAGAACCACTAAAGTCAACCCTTGCACAACAAGTTACCCAAGTCGCACGGAAACTTACATATCGTGTGAGAACCTATATATCGCGCGAGAACTTATTCAAAATTAAAACCCTTACAACCCAAACTATCTAACTCGTATGAGAACTTATAGATTTCCTGCCAAAACACCACATTTCACGTCTGAGGCTGAAATAACATGCTCATCACCATAAAAAAATTCATCACAAGCATAAACAAGCAATTAGTATTCATAATATCCCCGAAACGTAAAAACTTGCATAAAAAGGGGCTAGAAACTCACCTTGAGATTCTAACACAAACCGACTTTCCCGAGAGCCTTTTCGAATGAAAACTACACATTAATGCATTATATTCATCATTAATCATTCCTTATACATACATGAATCATTACACGAGTTACATAACTTAAACACCTTAAATCTTTGCTTCCTCTCTCTACTTCACGTCTTCTCTCTCTAGCAGCAGTAGTTGTCGAGCCAGAATAGGGACAAACAAGTGTTCTTACCTATTGTAGGATCTCCATATGCATCACCTGGTTCTCACGCGAGAAATCTTCTTTCGCGCAAGAACTTTCCTCTTTTTTGATTTTCTTGGAAATTCAAGGAGTACAAATCTACCCTCCTTATTTAGGTTTCGTCCTCAAAACCTGTCAGTCCTTAAATAACTACTATTAATGCTGCCTCATTTCTTCCTCAGTCTCCCATGTAGACTCAGATCCCTTTCCTTGTTTCCATTGTATTCGTACCAATGAACCACTTTATTTCTTAGGCGCTTCTCTTATTCTATCGAGTATGGCCACTAGCTGCTCCATATAATTCAGCCGTTCATCCACCTCGATATCTTCGAGTGCATGACCACGTCATCTGGACAAACACTTTTTAGATAAGATACATGGAATGTTGGATGTATTCCACTTAGCTCATCGGGTAGCTCTAATCGGTAGGTCACCTCCGCTACCCTTGTGATGATCCGAAATGACCCTATATATCTTGGGCTCACTTTCCTTGTTTCTGGAATCTATAATCCCTAGAAGGGAGACACCTTCAACATAACCCCATCACCGACCTGATTCTTCGGCCTTCATCTCTTATCGGCATAAGACTCTGCCGATCGTTTGCCGCTTTCATAAAAGCTTTGATCTTATCCAACTTCTCTGTCGTGCTTCGATCACTTCAATACCCCTAATTCCTTCCGCCCAATGTCTCCCCAACATATAGGCGTCATACACCTCCTACCATATATCATCTCATAAGGAGGCATACCAATGCCAGCATGATAGCTGTTATTATATGAGAAATCTGCTAACGGTAAGTGCTCGTCCCAACTTCTTCTAAAAGATACGCTCGAATCATATCCTCCAACGTCTGTATCGTTCTTTCTGACTGACCATCCATCTCAGGATGATAAGCCGTACTGATGTGTAACTCGTCCCCATCGCATCATGGAATTTCTTCCAGAACTTGGATGTAAACCAAGTTTCCCTTATTAGAAACAATGGACACCGGCACCCCATGACGAGCTACAATCTCTTTAATATACAGATCCACCAACCTTTCTAAGGAGTACGTCTCTCGGATTGGCAAAAGTGAGCGCTTTTCGTCAGTCTGTCACAATCACCCAAATGGCATCACTCCCTTCGCCGTGTGAGGCAAGCTCGTGATAAAGTCATTGTAGTGTGCTCCCACTTCCATTCGGAATATCCAAGGTTGTATCCTCCCATATGGCTTCAATGTTCTACCTTCACTTATAAACAGTTAGGCATTCACTCACATACTCCGCAACATCACGCTTCATCCCCAGCCACCAATAATCCTTCTTCAGATCATGATACATCTTCGTAGCACCAGAATGAATAGAGTACCAAGTTTTATGAACTTAATCCATAATCCTTCCCCTCAGATCCCCATAGCAAGGAATCCACATCCGACAATTAGGTTTCTAACGCCAAGGGTGTTCTCCTCCCAAATCTAAAGTCTGTCCCGTCATTCGCTCAGATTTGATCCTATCATCCTACCGTGCCTCATCTTGAAACTCTCTGATCTGACCCATGACATCGGGTGTCATAATCAACTGATAAGACTTCACCCAAATTGGTTCAGGTCGTTCCTTTCGACTAAGGGCGTCAACAACCACATTCGCCTTGCCCAGATGATAGTGAATTTTCCCAGTCATAGTCCTTTATTAACTCTAACCACCTTCTCTGCCTCATGGTAAGATCCTTTTGTTTAAATTACTTCAGGCTCTTGTGATCTATAAAGATGGTGCACTTGGTCCTGTACAAGTAATGCTTCCAAATCTTCATTGCGAAGACCACAAACCGCCAGTTCTATGTCATGAGTAGCGTAATTTGACTTCGTGGATCTTTAACTACTGGGACGAGTAGGCTATAACCTTCACTCGTTACATCAACACGTACCTAGGCCTGAATACAAAGCATCCAAATACACACTATGTCATCATTCCCTTCGGGCAACGTCAAGATGGTGGCTTGAGTTAACCTTGTCTTTAACTCTGAAAGGCACCCTCCTATGCTAGACTCCATTCGAGCATCATATCCTTACGAGTCAACTTGGTCAATGGATATGCTATCTTACAAAAACCTGAATAAATCTTTTGTAATATCCCGCCAAACCCAAGAAACTACGGATCTCGGATGGCGTCTTCGGGGTTTCCATTGCATTACCGCTTTGACTTTTATGGGATCCACCATGATCCCTTCGCAATTAATCACATGACCGAAAAATTGGAGCTCTCATAGCCAAAATGCACACTTAGAGAACTTCGCATACAACTTCTTGTTTCTTAGTGTCTTGAGTATTCTTTGAGGTGGCGGGCATGCTCCTTTTCGCTCTTTGAGTAGATCAGAATGTCATCGATGAATACAATCACTGATCTGTCTAGCATCGGTCGGCATACCCAATTCATAAGATCTATAAAATCAGCTGGCGTATTGGTTAACCCAAAGACATCACGAGAAACTCGTAGTGTCCATAACACGTGCGGAAAAGCTGTCTTAGGGATATCTTGTTCCTTCACCTTAGCTGATGGTAACCTGATTGAAGATCTATCCTCAAGAACCAACGGGCACCTTGAAGCTAATCAAAAAACATCAATCCTTGGTAATGGATACCGGTTCTTCACCATCAACTTGTTCAGCTCGCGATAGTCGATGCACATCCTCATGCTACCGTCATTCTTCTTCACAAACAAG